>OU696696.1:110715677-110806035 GCA_916050605.2 Platycheirus albimanus
TATAAAACTAACTATCTCCCTCATAGTCAATATGCTGACTAATTTTGGTGTTTTCACCTCATATATAAAGTGGTCCGGTGCTATCAGCCATTTTAGTCCTAGAATGGATGATTTCTCTTCCCATGATGGAGGCATCTTCTGTACTTGCTTTCATTGCTGCCATGAATGTCTTGGAATTTGATTTCCATTGGCATAATTCAAAACCAGCGCTTTTCAATACTCTGTACATATCTTTGGCTAACTCAATTGCTTTTAATTCATCTGCCTCCCCTGTTACGCAGTCGTCCATGTAGAAGTCGTTTCTGATCGCAGCAGCTGCTTTTAGGAAGACCTCACAGCCAAATGTGCTGACGATGTGAGTCCAAAGGTAACTGCAGTTAACCAATACTCGCGTAGCTGTTTGCGCTTGCTCTCTCTGATCTCTTTGCAGTTTCTCACCCAACATTTGGATGTCGTTCAAGGATATTCCTTTGTCTGTACAACAACTCGCATCATAAACAATGTGGAATTTCTTTTCTATACAATGATGACGTATATCATATACCAGCTTATCTGTACTGGCAAGTTTATCTGCTATCCGTACATGACCCAGGCTTTCACGCATCTTCTCTACATAGGCTGATCTCATTTGGTAATTTTTTTGTAGGCGTCTCTCCATATATATGAATCGAAGAAGAGCAGTCTCCCGTGAACTGCATTTGTCTGTCTGTTCTTACTTTACTGGCATCTTGACCACGAATACTCCTTTCCTGTCTCTGTAGTGCGAGGACATAAAATGCTGCTCCACAAGCTCTTCTTCTTCTGACCTCTTTGAACTTGAACCAACTTGATCCATCTGCCAGAGTCTACTGAGAAGTTGGTCTAATTGATTCTCAGCTGAGTAGTCTATTGCTGGATAGACATCTTCTAGTTCATCAAAGCCAGTATGACTTGAGCCCATTACCAATATACCCAGTGATTATTTAAATAAAACTGTACCATATGTGGTTCTGGTGACCACTGACATTACGGATCTTGCAAAGATGCTTACGCCTAATAATATCTGTACTTGTCCTAGCTTGAAAAATTCAGGATCAGCATATTTGTACGATGGCAAGTCTGAATACCTTTTGATATTGACGGGGGCATGCGGCAGTGTCGGCTGATACTGGCTTTCTTCTGGCAGAAACCAGAACAAATCAGTAACCTTATGCTCATTTGCATTAGTCACATACCATGGCAAAACTTTAAGCATGGCTTGCCACCTGATTGCAAAAGGCGCTCCTTCTATACCAACCCTATTTCCTGATACTTGCTTTGTTTGTATTTTTAATTCTCTTCTCAGTTTATCCACCATTAAGTTAAGGTGGGAACCCGTGTCAGGCATCGCTCAAAACGGCCCAAATAGCAGACCATCCACCTCTATCTTTACCATAGCTGTAGGAATTAAACTTATAAAAACATCATGGGAGACAATAACAACACCTGGAACAAGTTAGACGAACGGCTGGCGAAGCAAAGTGAGCTGATAATTTCTCTTTTGTCTAAGCAAATGGCCGAGTTTGAAGCGACTCTCACAAATAAAATTGATGCTGAAATAAACGAAATCAGAACTAGCATCACCACCATAAACAATCGTGTGGCGAATTTAGAATCTGACCAACATAACACTAATTCTGAGATTCAGCTTATCAAAGACGATTTAAACGCAATAAAAACATCACTTTACAACGCCACTACCGAAAGCACTGAAACCAAAAGGTTGTTTGAAGAAAAAACCTCCGAGCATGCTGACCTACATACTGAATTTACTCAAATATCTGATAAACTGGATAAGCTTAAACACTCATTTGATCACTATGAAAACCGTTTGATCGCAAGCGATGCATTCTTATTGGGAGTTCCGTTCCTACCTGATGAAAACTTGACACAATTGTTCAACAACTTATGTCAAACCGTTGGCATTGAACCGCCCGTCATACGCAACATCTACCGAACTCGACAAAAAAATGATTCCAAGAACACAGCGATCATGATCAAATTCAACTCGTCATATGACAAGAACTTTGTTCTTAAATCTGTTGCTGGCTTTCGAAATTCAAACAAACAACAACTATGCTTGAATCATCTTGGCTTTAGAGGTAATAATCACCCACCGAAATCAATTTATCTGCGTGAGAGTTTATCTATGCAAAATCGAGACCTATACCAACGCGCTATGCTTATGAGGAAAAGTAAACAAATAGTTAGTGTCTATACTTTACGTGGTGTCGTGTACGTGAAACGTCAAACTAATACTGAAGCTGTATCAATTAATTGCATTGGAGACCTCGAGAGAATTGCCAGCTCAGCAAATGAAGAATACGAACCGAATACAACCTCATTTTAACATCGTAAAAATCTACTCTCCACTTTTTATTTTCTTTTTTTTTTTCTTTTTATTCTAATCTAAAATTAATTTTTTCCGATTTTTAATATCAATTAAATTTTTTGTATTGTTTTTATACATTCTAATTTGAATCCAGTTTCAATTTTTTCTATTTTTTTCTTTTTTTTTTCTTTCTCTTGCCTAGCTTTTACATATTTTTGAAAATCATTGTAATTAATTTACTATATTACACCATACTTCTCATTTTATAAAATTAGAAATCCTTCTTTCTTTTCTCTTTATAGTCTTTCTCCATTTTCCTTTACATTACAACTACCTTTTTGTTTTCTATTGGTTTTAATTATGGTTGATAACCATGGCGGAAGTGTCAATGGATCTCTGAGGTCAATGATTAGAGTTTTGAGCAAACAACATGACGGTCTTAGAATTTGTCACATAAACGCACAGAGTCTTTTGCCCAAAATTGACGAATTTCGTGACCTGTTTGTAGATTCTTGTGTTGATGTTGTCTGTGTCTCAGAGACATGGTTGGTTGATGATCTAAATGATTAAACTCTTTCCTTGAGTGGATACCGAATATTTCGATCAGACAGAAATCGACAGGGTGGTGGTGTTGCAATGTATGTCAGGGATTCAATCAAATGCAGGTTAAAGTGTTCCTCTGGGTTTAGTACAGGTCTTCAGTATGTGTTTGTTGATTTATTTGGGAACAATGACAAAATACTAATAGGTGTAATTTACAGGCCCAATAAAAATATAAATTTGTCACCTCTTTATGGACTCTTGGAGGAAATTACTTTGGATTGTTTAAACATTGTTCTCTGTGGTGATTTCAACTGCAACCTTTTATCTGAAAACCTTTTTGCTGCTCATATGAAGAGTCTTGGCATTACATCTGTAAATATAATTACCCCCACTCATTTTTCCGGTGGCAATCCAACACTTTTAGATTTGTTCTTAGTGGATAATACAAATAAAGTGTTGCTGTATGACCAGCTTTCTGCGCCAGGGTTCTCGAAACATGACCTTATCTTTTTAAATTACAGTTTTATTTTCTCGCCCAAACAAACCACATATAACTTTCGCGATTTTAAAAACATTGATTACTACCAACTTGAAACAGAGACAAGAAATATACCCTGGTATAATATTTACAACCTTTCCTCGTCAACTGCTCAAGTGAAGTTTCTTAATCAAAACATATCTCTTTTGTTCAATAGACATGTCCCTTTTAAGACAAAGCTAATTAAACCTGATATTCCAAATTGGTTTACCCATGAAATACGAGTTTTAATTCAACAGCGTGATCAAGCCTACAACTCGTGGAAACGTTTTCGCTTGCCTGAACTTAAACAAGTATATCAATCGCTTCGCAATAAAGCTGTGAAAGAAATTCGTTCATCTAAGGCCCGATTTTTTTCTGGTAAGCTTAATACTTCACTTAATTGTCGGCAGTTGTGGAACAACTTACGTAGCATTGGGATAAGTAAGTCTAAAAATATTCCATTTGAGAACGTTGACGCAAACTCCTTAAATAGGAAATTTGTCACCCCTCCTTCAATGTCTCCCCTTACTAACTTCCCGATCCCCGTTCACACTCCACCTCAGCAATTTACTTACAACAAATTTGGATTCATAGGAGTCAATGATATGGAAGTTGTAGAAAGCATACTTTTAGTCAAGTCCAATGCCACAGGTCTCGATGAAATGCATCCTTCTTTTTTAAAAATTATTCTTCCTATTGTACTACCATACATCACACATATATTTAACACCATCCTTTCTACAGGCGAGTTTCCCTCTGAGTGGAAATTAACAAAAGTTTTACCAATTCCAAAAAATGCAAAAAATAGTGATTTCAGGCCAATTTCAATTTTAGCTTTTCTTTCAAAAGTTTTTGAAAGGATTTTGAAAAAACAGATGATTAATTTTCTTAGTTCACATAATCTTTTAACATCAAAACAGAGTTCTTAGTACTACTTGATTTTTCAAAGGCATTTGACACGGTGGTTCATATTAAACTTCTTAATAAACTTCGCGATCGTTTTAATTTCTCTGTTGAGGCTTTAAAGCTTATTTCTTCTTATCTATCAGACAGAACGCAAGCAGTTCAAATAGGAAACAGTTTGTCCAATTTTCTACCGATCACTAGTGGAGTTCCACAGGGATCTATTCTCGGTCCATTACTTTTTTCCCTTTATGTTAACGATATTCCCACAGTCGTTCAAAACTGCTCATTACATATTTATGCTGACGATGTGCAGCTGTACTTCGGTTGTGATCTTGGTCTCATTGAAGATGGCGCTTGTCGCGTGAATGCAGACCTTGAGAAAATAACAAATTGGGCTCAGATGAATGGACTGGTTCTAAATCCAACAAAATCTAAGTGTTTGATTATATCTAAGAAGATATTGGACTTAAGCTACTTCCCTTCAATAATTTTAAATAATTCAATTGTCGAATATGTGGATTCGGCACGAAATCTTGGTATGATTTTTTCTCGCAACCTTACGTGGGATAAACATATCAACGCGGTAATTGGTAAAATATATGGAGTTTTGCGTACGCTTTGGGTATCCCAATCATATACACCGATGAAAACTCGTGCTATGCTCGTCAAAAGTCTTGTCATACCAATTATGGCTTATGGTTGCGAAATTTTTTCGAGCCTTAACTATGTATGCAAAAGAAAGCTTAATGTGGTCTTCATCAATACCATCAGGTACATCTTTGGGCTGCGTAGATACGACAGAACTTCCTATTTCTCAAACAGATTACTTAATATGCCACTCGAGAATTATTTTAAGTTTCGTACCTTGTCGTTGTTCTCTGATATTCTGCTTACCCACCAACCTCCCTATCTGTTCGAGAGAATCACAAGGGCCGCTTCAGCTAGGTCTGATCTGATAATACAACCCTCCTTCAATTCTTTAATTTCTGAACGCCGGTTTTTCATTTTCGCTACACGCCTATGGAATTCTTTGCCACGCCATATCAAAAGAATCAACAATGTAATACAACTTAAGACCCAACTAAGAAAATTCTTTTCTGTATCCTGAACCGACACCAATCTTGCTCCTTCCTTTTTCCAGACTTTCTCTTTTTTCTTGTTTTTCTTTTCTTTTTTTTTTCTTTTTTCTTTTCATTCTTTTACTCTCCCTTATATTTTTTTTTCCTTTCTTTTTTTTATTTTTTCTCAATCTGTTTTTTTTAAATTTTTAATTTTTGTTCGATTTTTCACTTATATAACTTTTTATTCATTGCTCTCACTGTTAAATTTATGGTTAGCACTAGTTTAAAAGATATTCTATCTTAATGTGTTATACCCTATCGAAATCAATAAATATAATATAATAAGTTAAGAGCACGTAAAACCATTGGATCGTAACGGCACAGTCGCCAAAAAGGCACGATCCCAATCACCATAAAAATGCAGCCGGATTGCAGACGCCGACTAAAACACAGAACATGCACCGAGATGCATGAGAACAACATGACTCATCGTACTCCAGCTTCAACAAAGAAGATGCCAATACGATGACATCATCTTCCCCCACCATTCCACCATGAGTATTGTAAGGTAACATTAAGACATAGATTTTAATAATTAGTTAGTCTTAAATCTGAACTGAGCATTATAAGTCAGAAATAAGCTGCCCTTAAGGCCATAGTTTTAAAGAATAATTAAAGAAAGTTTTTTAAAACAAACTCCATGTGAGTCTAAATATAATTGGCGACCGTGACAGGACGATACATTTTCTGTTTAACCTGAAATAACCAAGTAAGGGGAAAATTGTTTTCGTTTCGTGTGTGACAGTGAAGAGTTACAACACAAATTAAAAAAATAAGTATCCTTCGAAGAAAGGAGAAAAAATTTTCTAACAAGTATCCTAAATATAGGAGAAAGTATTAAAAAAAGTGAAGAAGTGAAAATTTGAAAATATATGTGGAAAAAATAAAATAGTGGAAATGAATAACGATAATTCCACAAGTGAGAAAAAAGGTGAAATAAAAAATAAAAAATATCTGCTTGATAAAGTAGAAAAAATCAAGAAAGTATTTAAGTTGGCTGATGAAGATAGAGCCAATAACAATTTATAAAAATAAAAAATTTTAACAAAAAAAAATAGACGAAAAAAGTGAATTTAAAATTTTAGTATGACAAATTTCATAGAAGACTTTTGTTACGAAATATTCGAAAACGCGGAACCTTTAATAGATAGTGAAGAAGAAGAAATGAATCACCCTTTCTTGGAATTACTTCTAGAAATTTTATTCTAAGGTATTATGTCACAATCACGCGTAGCTTTACGAATTCTATACCCTGAACTTTGTCCAAGAAATTTACAAGAGTGCTCGGTTAAAGGTATTAAAGACCGCACAAATAAAAAAATTGTTTCACGGGAATTGAATGAATATAATAAAGACAATTACGAATTGACGTCTAAAGATTCAAAAAATTTTTCGAACACAAATCTTAAATACAAACGTTAAAATATATATATATATAAACTAAAGGTTTCTATCTAGCCAATAAAATAGATAAATAGTGAAGAAAAAATATTAATATAAAAGACTATTAAAGGGCAACAACATAAAGGTAAAACTTGAAACAAAGTTATTACTTGTATGCTCCAACATATTAACAAATCAGTGGATCATTCAACGAAAGAATCAGCACAGCACCATCATCAGTAATAACATCAGAAGCAGAATTTTATAGTAAGAATATTTAAAGTATTGTACATTTATTTATTTATATATATATATATTCAGTTAGAAAAAAATAAAATTGGCAACTGAATATAAAAATTTTTATAATAAGAAAAATTTATAAGTTTGGAAGACCTACTAAATAAATTTAAAAAACTCACGATGACTAACAACATAACCGAAGATACAATCACTAGGCTTATAGCTGCTAGTACTGCAACATTGCAAGCTCAGGTAGCCGCTTTACAAAAAACCCTAGAAAGCGTTACTAATGCTTCATTGGTAACAGAGTATAGGACACAAGATATAGATGACAATATAGATTGCAACGAGTCGTTAGAAGTTATTAGGTCTCTGCCCGAATTTTCAGGAATTCAAGGAGCATATGTAAGCTGGCGAGAGGCAGCTAACAATTCAATAAAGTTATATAAGAAGGGTAGTAAAAGATATTTCGCTGCTTTGACTATTTTTAGGAACAAAATAACCCATTGTGCAAATGATATATTAACCAGTCATGGCACCGTACTTAATTATGATGCAATCATTTCTAGACTAGATTTCGCTTTCGCTGACAAACGTCCTATCCATATAATTGAACAGGAATTGAGCGTGTTGCGTCAAGGCAACTCATCCCTAATAGATTATTACAATTTAGTTAATACTAAATTAACATTGCTGATAAACAAAACAATAATGACTCATGGAACAGACTCAGCTCTGACCAAAGAATTGAACTCTGCTAACCGTAAAAATGCGTTACGTATTTTTATCACCGGGCTGAACGCTCCCCTATCAAACATATTGTTTTCGCTTTCACCTGAAGATCTTCCTAGTGCTCTTGCAAAGTCACAAGAGTTAGAGTCGAATAATGTTAGAGCTAATTTCGCTTTACAATTTCATCGCTCACACGCACCATCATCTAGCCATCATACACGAGATATGCAAAATAATCTCAGATTCCCTCCCAGGAATAATAATGTAAGTCAACCTCGATTTCCAAAGCCAGAACCAATGGAACTCGGTAGTTCTGCTCATAGACCAATTACTTGGCATGAACAAAAACGATTTGAACAAAAGTACCAAAATAATTCATACAATAATAATAACCCATTTAAACAACAACAAAATAGACCACAACCCCAAAATCAGCCACATTGGTCAAAACCTAATTACAACACATATAACAATCCCCAAAGACCTGTTTTTAAAAGAGATAGAAACAGTAGCTCTCAACAAAGTCTTAAACCACCTCCGGTTAAAATGGAGAGAATTAATAACCTTAATGAACAAAAGGACCATTTTTTAGGTCAAGCATCGGTTTGCCACACCTATTGCGAACCATCGGAAATGCACGAATAAAAATTTTACTAGATACTGGGGCTACAAGCAACTATTGTAGGCCAAACTTATTTTTAGAGGAGAAAGAACTAGTAATTAAGAAAAGAGCATTCACCGTCAATAGTGAAATTATTATTGATAAATACCACGATGTATTTATATTCGATACGGATATAAGAGTTTACGTGATAGAGAATTTAGAGTATGACGTACTCATCGGCTCTAACCTATTAAAGCAAATAAATGCAAAAATAAGTTTCGAAAACGAAACTATATCTTATAATAATAGAGTGGAAAAGATCCATTTTGATAATAAAGATACCATTAATAAAGTTTCTGATGAAAGTACAGAAAGTTTGGCTAAGCGAATAGTAAAGGAAATAGAGAAGGAACATAGTTCCATAAATATCTCACTTCCATTCAGGACAGACGTATCGGCGGAAATCCGTACAACGAACGAAAAACCAGTTTGGAGCAAACAATATCCTTACCCTCTTAGTGCAAATAATTTCGTCAATAATGAAATAGAAAGATTATTAAAAGATGGTATAATTAGACCAAGTAAAAGTCCATATAACTCTCCAGTCTGGGTTGTACCAAAGAAAGGTATAAACGAAGATGGAACCCCAAAAAATAGACTCGTAATAGATTACAAGAAATTGAACGAGAATACGATCTCAGACAAATACCCGATACCTGATACCAATGTAATATTGAGTAATCTTGGGAAGGCTAAGTATTTTTCAACTATTGATCTAGAGTCAGGTTTCCATCAGATAAAAGTTAAAGAAGAATATATCGAAAAAACAAGTTTTTCAATTAATAATGGGAAATATGAGTACACAAGGATGCCATTTGGACTAAAGAATGCTCCATCTATCTTCCAACGAGCAATGGACGATATATTGAGGCCATATGTAGGAAAATTTTGTCACGTATATATAGATGACATAATAGTGTTTTCAAATAGTCTAAATGAACACACTGAACACATAAAAAGTATAGTAGAAACCCTTAAGCAAGCCAATATGAAGATTTCACTTGAAAAATCATTATTTTATAAAGAAGAAGTAGATTTTTTGGGATATGTGATAGCTCAGAATATAATAAAAACAAATAAAGATAAAGTTAAAACAATAAGAGAATACCCCGAACCAAAAACTCTAAGGCAGTTGAGATCATTTCTAGGAATGATAGGCTATTATAGGAAGTTCATCCAAAATTACGCTAACATAGCTAAGCCTTTAACGAAATACCTCCAAAGTGAAAACGGTCAAATTTCGACCCACATGGCAAAGAAAACCATGATAACATTAGACAGCGAAGCCATAAAAGCTTTTGAAAATCTGAAAAATCATTTAATTTTAGAAACTGAATTAAACCAACCAGATTACGATAAAAAATTTGTTTTAACCACTGACGCATCCGACGATGCAATAGGAGCAGTTTTGTCTCAAGACAACAAACCTATAACATTTATTAGTAAAACTCTTGGTAAAACTGAACGTTCCTATGCGGCAAATGAAAAAGAATTATATGCCATAGTATACGCGTTAAAGAACTTAAGAAATTATCTCTACGGTGTTACGAATTTGGAGATCCATACCGATCACCAACCTTTGACCTTTGCAGTCTCAAAGAGAAACCCAAACGCTAAAATGAAGCGATGGCACGCGCTCATAGAAGAATACGCACCAAAACTTATATACAAACCTGGAACCACAAATGTAGTTGCAGATGCCCTTTCAAGACAAAATTTAAATCACATTACAGACAGTTCTTCCACAGATGCTACTCAGCACTCTGCTGAAAGCAGTGATAACATTATTATTACGGAAACAAATAAGCCTTTAAATGATTTTAAACAGCAATTCATGATTGCAAAAGGAAATTACAAAGTTACGGCTCACGAGAGAGTTCAAAACTTTCCCAATAAAACAAGACATATTATCGAATATGATACAGTCAAAAACTTAATAACAATTTTAAAACAATTCCTCTGTCCAGGAATAGTAGCTTTATATATAGGACCAGAAGATCTATATGAAATTAAATCCACATTAGTAAAAACTTTTAATAATAAATTCATAAAGACGAGAATATTTCCCAATGATGTAACTAACAAAGAGGATCAAGCTTCTATAGTGCAACAAACACATACCAGAGCACACAGAAATTACAGAGAAAATTTGAAACAAATTTATGATACTTATTATTGGCCAAATATGAGACAGCAATTCAAAGAATATGCTCGAAATTGTGAAATTTGCAACAAGTACAAATATGACAGGCACCCGCCGAAGGTACCAATTGGAGAGGCTCCAATTCCAGAGAAAGAGGGGGAATACCTACACATAGATATTTTTTCAGCTCAGCAAACAAAGTATCTGACATGTATCGACGCTTATTCTAAATTTGTATTAGTAAAGCCACTAGAGGATAAATTAAATTTGGAAAACAAAGTCTTAGAATTCTTACAAATCTTCCCCGATTGTAAGAAAATTACATTAGATAATGAAAGAGGATTTAAGTCAATTATATTCAAAAATTTAATGGATAGGTTAAACATTGAACTTTATTTTTGCGACCCAGGTCATAGTTCAACAAACGGTCAGATAGAAAGAATTCATTCTACATTAGCAGAAATGACCAGATGTATTAAAGATGAATATGAGATTATGGACACAACTGAAGCTTTACTTAGAGCAGTCCAAAAATATAATCAGACAATTCATTCAGTTACAAATTCAAAACCTTTTGATATACTTTACAATAGAATAGATTACATTAATGTTCCTAATATACTTAAAGAAGCACAAATTAAAATGTTAGAAAGAAACAATGCCAAAAGAAAGATAAAGACTTATAAACCCAAAGACATAGTTTATGAGAAAATTTTACAATTTCAAAATAAAAACAAAATAAGTAATAAATATAAAAAACAAGTAGTTAAGGAAGATTTAGGAAATAGGATAAGAACAAAAAATAGAATTATACATAAGGAGAATATTAAAAGTTAAATTTACAATTATTTTTTCAGAAAATGAAGACTTCAACAGTTATATTTTTATTGACATTAACTTTAACAGTTGGCGACATAGTGGATTACACACGAGAAAACTATATTTTGCTAGAAAATGGTAACACAGCACTTTACGGCGATTATGGAACAATTTTCCATATAACAAATCTAACTTTCTTTGAAAAAATATTAATAGAAACAGAATCAGAAATAAATAGAAATTACTTTAAAGTTAGCGAAAACATCGATGACGATTTAATGGATCCTAGTAGAGATTCAGATATTACTATTATTAAAACTCTTTTAGCACAGCTTAGATTATCGAAAAGATACAGAAGAGGAATAAATGAATTAGGGACAGTATGGAAATGGATTTCAGGTTCACCTGACCATGATGATTTAGTTTTGATTAACAATAAACTGTCCGAACTAACAATAAATAATAATAAACAATTTGTTACAAATTCTGAAATTTTTGACGCGATAAGAAAACTATCAGGAGTAGTTCACAAAATAGAGAACGACGGAGAATTAAGATTAGCCAGGGAAAGAAATAAATTAATATTGGTAGAATTACAAAATATAATTCAGACACTAGCTTTGGCAAAATCAGGAAACTTAAACCCAGCAATTTTGAATTTACAAGACATCAAAGAAATAACAAAACATGAACATGGTTACATGACTATAACAGACTTACTGGACGTTTCAAAATTTAAAATAGTCCAAAATGAAGACTCTATTGTCATTTTAATTAAGTACCCAATAATACAAAAAAATTGTAAGTTTTATGAAACTAGGGCCATAAGCCAAAAAGATGGAAAGTTAATGATAGAAAAAGAAATTGCCAAATGTAATGATACATTTATAACTATTGTGAATTGTAAACAAGAATTAAGATATACTTTCTGTAAATTAGCATATAATGAAACATGCTTATCAAAAATGTTAAATAATAAAAAAGCTATATGTAACAAGATAAAAGAAAAGAACTTAGATTTAGAAATTATCAAGGATGGCGTTATTTTATTATCAGGAGAACACATGGTGGACAACGCAACAATAAATGGAGTTTATTTAATTAGCTTTCTGAACGAAACTACGATTGATGGGAAAATATATGACAACCCTTCGTCATTAATACAAAATTATTTAAAGACATATACCATTGACAAATACGAAATAGAAAATTATTTCGAATCCTTTGATGAAGATCTTAAATTCGACAACATCAACCTGATAGAACAAATTCAGGATGAATCATCAAAGAGCCCCATAATTACATCATTTTTATTATTAGTCATAATAATAACCGCTGTAACAGTATCCAGTATTTACCTAGTAAAGATGAGATCATCGAGAAGAACAAAGGCAATCCAGTTGGAAGAAATAAGATTCCACGAACTACTTAAAAAAGTAGAGGAACTCGCAGAAGAAGCGGGACGTTCTTCCTAAAGAAAGAGGGGAGTTAAGAGCACGTAAAACCATTGGATCGTAACGGCACAGTCGCCAAAAAGGCACGATCCCAATCACCATAAAAATGCAGCCGGATTGCAGACGCCGACTAAAACACAGAACATGCACCGAGATGCATGAGAACAACATGACTCATCGTACTCCAGCTTCAACAAAGAAGATGCCAATACGATGACATCATCTTCCCCCACCATTCCACCATGAGTATTGTAAGGTAACATTAAGACATAGATTTTAATAATTAGTTAGTCTTAAATCTGAACTGAGCATTATAAGTCAGAAATAAGCTGCCCTTAAGGCCATAGTTTTAAAGAATAATTAAAGAAAGTTTTTTAAAACAAACTCCATGTGAGTCTAAATATAATTTAATATATACTTCTGAATGATTAATAGACTAAACATAATTTTTAGCATTTATTTTATGAATTTTACTTTTTAATAAATTTTCTTGCTCAATGTTTTTTCTTTTCTTCTGTACCAAATGTTGTGGTTCCAGCCTTTCCTCCTTTTTTGTCAGCAGATTTATTTTGTTGTTTATCAGGTCAAGTTTTTCTTCAAACGATGTGTCGCTAGGCTCTATCTTCTTTATAAAATCTGTCTGTCTGTAGGATGTGGGAACCTGCGACTTATGCGCCCTGTACTTAAAGGATTTTGGCTGATACCTCTGGTGCGTTGTCAATCCGCCTTGTTCTTTACGCGCTGCCTGGTCGTTGAGCCTGAGGCAGCGTTACTCCTGATTACCGAAGGACTGACTTATTTACTTCCTTGAACGGACAGAGGCAAATGTTGTGCTTGAGGGCTCCAGGACATCTGGCACAGCCTCAAGTGAGGCAGTTGTTCTCCTTGTGCCCTCGCTTCAAACCATTTTAACAAATTGTCCGTCTTTCTACGAAGTCCTTACGGCCTCGGAAGGAGAGGGCAGCAAAGTCCGGACATTCCCATATCCTGTGGTTGTCCTTGCACACCTCGCAAGATTTGCTCTGTACTTTGCTCTTATCACCTGTACTCCTATTTTCTTTGCGGCTCATTTGTTTGTGGTAACGTAGCTGAGCACTTGACACATTTGACAAGGCTGCGGCCTCCTTGTCGATGAACTTAAGCATTGACGACAATTTCGGCTGGTCGGATTCACACTGCAGCTCCCATTGTCTGGCGGTCGCTGGGTCCAATTTCTCACTTAAGATGCGGATCACAAAAAAGTCCCAGTGCTCTACTGGGTGACCAAATGACTTAAGTTGCCTGATAGCCTCGTGTGTGCTATTGGCCATTGCTTGTAGGGCACTCGCTGATGGGCGATTTGGAAGATCAGGTAGGTTCATCAGACTCCGCAGGTGCTCACGCCCAATGAGGTATTTTTTGTCGTATACTTGGTTTAGGCGCTCCCAAGCTTCATTGTTATTTTCCTCAGTTAGCTGCCATTCACCTAGCGCCTCAGCAGCATCTCCCTCGAGAGCTTTCTTCAGGTAGGAGAATTTGTATGCAGGCGATATTTTCTCGTTGTCATGCACTGTTGCTTTGAATCTATCTCTGAAGCCAATCCATTTCGTATAGGCACCGCCAAACTTACCCCACGTTTCCGTGAGGTCATGCTGTTGAAATGGAATGTTGACCTGTACTTCTATACGACAGTTATCGTCATCTGTACTAGCCTGGCCCGTCGGCGGCGGAACTGTTGCTGCCATCCTCTTTTGCAGTGCTGCATTTGCCTCGAAATAATCTACCCTGATAGCTTCGATGTCCTTCAGCATCTTCGGAAGATCTCTGCGGTTCGCCACGTCCAGCGCATTTTCGGCTAGGGTTTGGAACTTACTCCAGTTGTCTTCGAGTCCTTCCAGCCGCAACTTGGCATGGAGATAGAAGAGTTCCTTAAAGGCTTCCATTTGTACATATAGCTAAGCCGTTTGTTTGGCATTTGCTGCATACTTGGCTCTGTTTGATGCCATTCTGTACTAAAATTAAACGAAAAGCAAGAGATAGTTAATGGTGGGTGATTGGCTGGCCATTGTGCATTCAGGAATGAAAATCCATGGTTGGCTGAATAATTTTGAAAATTCTGTATATAAATTCAATACTTTGACACTCAATCTGTACTTGCATATCCGTACCAAAACATATGTGCATTTAACTTGCTGATCTGTACATAATTCTTCAGTGGATGTTGAGTGCCCAACTAACTGCTTTAGATACCTGTACCTACTCTCTACCTATACTACTCGGGATCTGATAAGCAATCTCTGTACCATTTTCATCTCTTTACTATGGCCTTACAAGTGTGTGTTCTTAGTTTCTTCCCCCCGGACAGTATCGATTTTGTAATTATTAACTAATATTAAACACCGCCTCACTGAGTTTTAATGGAGGAGCTGACTTCCCCCGCTCCGCACGCCCTTATACTGGATCTGAATGCTTGCACTTAAAGTGAAACCAAACATATTCACCATGTATACGCATCTGCAGCTGCGGGCAGCAGAGCCAGGCGGCCATCCTACTCCCCTAAGCACAATTCCAGAAACGGTGTATTGTGTATTCCAATTTAAACACTTATATTTTGTATATTTCAATTCTTTTTATTTAAATGTGTTTTCAATTTCGATTTATAATTATAGTATAGAAAGCAAGTTAAGTTGTTTATGTGAAAGGTTAAACGAGAATGAGCAACGTGCACACCTCGTGGTAAAGATAAAGACAGCTGTCAAAATCCACTGTCATGTTGTAGTTGGTAACAATGATAATCCATTATTACAGGGTGATTACACAACAGTCCTTCGCCCAAAGATGAAACTACATCCAAAGTTTAAGTCTTTTTGCGAAGTCTGTCCGATCGACGAGCTTCTGGCTGTATTAGTACTACCATAGTTTGAGTATTCTGGCGAAGCCTATCTGATCGGCGAGGTTCCGACTGAATTTGTAATGGCTTAATAACTGGTGGTGGTGGTGGCATCTCTGCTGTAGGATTAGAAATGCCGTGCTCCATAGATCTCCGACGAACCTGATCTGCATGTCAATGAATTTCTTTCCTCCCTTGGGACTCGATGACAACAGAAACAGGACCCTTGACTCCTGATATTTAGCCTGGTACCCATCTTGGTCCTTCTGCATAATTTCGATACCAAACTGGTTCCCCGCTATCGAAATTGTTTACCCTCGAGACATCTTGTTGCTGCGAACTTTTTAATTGAACAGGTATGGATTCAGGATGCAGCTTGTCGAAATATGTACGAGGTCGGTGATTAAAAAGCAACTCCGCAGGCGAACGCCCGCCCAGTAGAACAATGTGGTGTTACTCGTATGTGTTGATCTAACAAGAAGATAGGAGAGTTCCTTAAAGGCTTCCATTTGTACATATAGCTAAGCCGTTTGTATGGCATTTGCTGCATACTTGGCTCTGTTTGATGCCATTCTGTACTAAAATTAAACGAAAAGCAAGAGATAGTTAATGGTGGGTGATTGACTGGCCATTGTGCATTCAGGAATGAAAATCCATGGTTGGCTGAATAATTTTGAAAATTCTGTATAAAAATTCAATACTTTGACACTCAATCTGTACTTGCATATCCGTACCAACACATATGTGCATTTAACTTGCTGATCTGAACATAATTCTTCAGTGGATGTTGAGTGCCCAACTAATTGCTTTAGATACCTGTACCTACTCTCTACCTATACTACTCGGGATCTGATAAGCAATCTCTGTACCATTTTCATCTCTTTACTATGGCCTTACAAGTGTGTGTTCTTAGTTTCTTCCCCCCGGACAGTATCGATTTTGTAATTATTAACTAATATTAAACACCGCCTCACTGAGTTTTAATGGAGGAGCTGACTTCCCCCGCTCCGCACGCCCTTATACTGGATCTGAATGCTTGCACTTAAAGTGAAACCAAACATATTCAATATGTATACGCATCTGCAAGTGCGGGCAGCAGAGCCAGGCGGCCATCCTACTCCCCTAAGCACAATTCCAGAAACGGTGTATTGTGTATTCCAATTTAAACACTTATATTTTGTATATTTCAATTCTTTTTATTTAAATGTGTTTTCAATTTCGATTTATAATTATAGTATAGAAAGCAAGTTAAGTTGTTTGTGTGAAAGGTTAAACGAGAATGAGCAACGTGCACACCTCGTGGTAAAGATAAAGACAGCTGTCAAAATCCACTGTCATGTTGTAGTTGGTAACAATGATAATCCATTATTACAGGGTGATTACACAACACTCCTTCGCCCAAAGATGAAACTACATCCAAAGTTTAAGTCTTTTTGCGAGGTCTGTCCGATCGACGAGCTTCTGGCTGTATAAGTACTACCATAGTTTAAGTATTCTGGCGAAGCCTATCTGATCGGCGAGGTTCCGACTGAATTTGTAATGGCTTAATAACTGGTGGTGGTGGTGGCATCTCTGCTGTAGGATTAGAAATGCCGTGCTCCATAGATCTCCGACGAACCTGATCTGCATGTCAATGAATTTCTTTCCTCCCTTGGGACTCGATGACAACAGAAACAGGACCCTTGACTTCTGATATTTGGCCTGGTACCCATCTTGGTCCTTCTGCATAATTTCGATACCAAACTGGTTCCCCGCTATCGTAATTGTTTACCCTCGAGACATCTTGTTGCTGCGAACTTTTTAATTGAACAGGTATGGATTCAGGATGCAGCTTGTCGAAATATGTACGAGGTCGGTGATTAAAAAGCAACTCCGCAGGCGAACGCCCGCCCAGTAGAACAATGTGGTGTTATGTGTTGATCTAACAAGAAGATAGGAGAGTTCCTTAAAGGCTTCCATTTGTACATATAGCTAAGCCGTTTGTATGGCATTTGCTGCATACTTGGCTCTGTTTGATGCCATTCTGTACTAAAATTAAACGAAAAGCAAGATATAGTTAATGGTGGGTGATTGACTGGCCATTGTGCATTCAGGAATGAAAATCCATGGTTGGCTGAATAATTTTGAAAATTCTGTATATAAATTCAATACTTTGACACTCAATCTGTACTTGCATATCCGTACCAACACATATGTGCATTTAACTTGCTGATCTGTACATAATTCTTCAGTGGATGTTGAGTGCCCAACTAATTGCTTTAGATACCTGTACCTACTCTCTACCTATACTACTCGGGATCTGATAAGCAATCTCTGTACCATTTTCATCTCTTTACTATGGCATTACAAGTGTGTGTTCTTAGTTTCTTCCCCCCTGACAGTATCGATTTTGTAATTATTAACTAATTTTAAACACCGCCTCACTGAGTTTTAATGGAGGAGCTGACTTCCCCCGCTCCGCACGCCCTTATACTGGATCTGAATGCTTGCACTTAAAGTGAAACCAAACATATTCACCATGTATACGCATCTGCAGCTGCTGGCAGCAGAGCCAGGCGGCCATCCTACTCCCCTAAGCACAATTCCAGAAACGGTGTATTGTGTATTCCAATTAAAACACTTATATGTTGTATATTTCAATTCTTTTTATTTAAATGTGTTTTCAATTTCGATTTATAATTATAGTATAGAAAGCAAGTTAAGTTGTTTGTGTGAAAGGTTAAACGAGAATGAGCAACGTGCACACCTCGTGGTAAAGATAAAGACAGCTGTCAAAATCCACTGTCATGTTGTAGTTGGTAACAATGATAATCCATTATTACAGGGTGATTACACAACACTCCTTCGCCCAAAGATGAAACTACATCCAAAGTTTAAGTCTTTTTGCGAGGTCTGTCCGATCGACGAGCTTCTGGCTGTATTAGTACTACCATAGTTTGAGTATTCTGGCGAAGCCTATCTGATCGGCGAGGTTCCGACTGAATTTGTAATGGCTTAATAACTGGTGGTGGTGGTGGCATCTCTGCTGTAGGATTAGAAATGCCGTGCTCCATAGATCTCCGACGAACCTGATCTGCATGTCAATGAATTTCTTTCCTCCCTTGGGACTCGATGACAACAGAAACAGGACCCTTGACTTCTGATATTTGGCCTGGTACCCATCTTGGTCCTTCTGCATAATTTCGATACCAAACTGGTTCCCCGCTATCGTAATTGTTTACCCTCGAGACATCTTGTTGCTGCGAACTTTTTAATTGAACAGGTATGGATTCAGGATGCAGCTTGTCGAAATATGTACGAGGTCGGTGATTAAAAAGCAACTCCGCAGGCGAACGCCCAGCAGCGCTGCAGCTGAAAAAAATTCGGTGTGCCAACTTTTATTCAGTTGGGTGCCACAGAGTGCCAAGCTATTAAATCCAAGTAAGAAAATCAGATGTTCAAACAAGAACTATATTAATATTTCTTATTAATAACTAGCTGTCCTGGCAAATGTTCGAGTATGTACATTTAAGGGGGTTGTTTGCAGTTTGCATCTGAAAAAATAATGTTTAAAAATTCAAAATACTTGTTTCCAACATTATTTCAAAAAAAAAATTTTTACATAAGAAAATTATTAAAAATAAAAAAAAAATCAATTTTAGAATTTTGAAACGCCATGTCAATAACGTTAAAAATAACTTATTGTTTTCAAAATTTTATTGAAATCAGATTTATAGTTTACGAGAAAACTTGATTTGAAAATTTTAGTTCTATGAGAGGTTCTGAAAAATATTTTCCAACCAAAAAACAGACTATTCTAAAAAAATTGCATTCTGAAAGTTTTATCAAAATCGTAAGAGCGGTTTTTGAGGAAATCAAACTTTTTGTTTAGGATTGCATGGCAGGTAGCGTTTGCGTTATTTTTGGACTTATAGCAAAAAGAAAACTCCCTAGAGAATACCAAATAAATACAAAATACCAAATTTGAAGCAAATCGGCCCATCCGTTCAGGCTCTAGAGGTGCGAACAGACAGACAGACGGACGGAATTTCCAGACCCACTTTTTTCGACTTCTTTATCGTAATGTCATGTTTGATTCTTTGAATTTTTTTTTTTTTTGCACGAATCCATAACTTGCTTTATATTAACTATAATCGCAATTAAAAATCACCCTATACACAGATTGTTAAAAAAATCATTATTGGACACTTTTGACATTTCTTCGAACGTATACCAGTGCCAGTGTTGTAAGCAATCATTGTAGTAGATTTTTTTTAAGGGTTTACACAAAGAAGTTACAAATGTGAAAAAGTTGGTTCAGTTTTTAATGTTTGTTATGAATTTGTTACTTAAATGTATGATATTTAATTTAAATAAAAAGTGCCAAATTTAAAATTTTTGAGTGCCAATGGGTGCCACAGTGCCATAACTTGCTTTATATTAACTATAATCGCAATTAAAAATCACCCTATACACAGATTGTTAAAAAAATCATTATTGGACACTTTTGACATTTCTTCGAACGTATACCAGTGCCAGTGTTGTAAGCAATCATTGTAGTAGATTTTTTTTAAGGGTTTACACAAAGAAGTTACAAATGTGAAAAAGTTGGTTCAGTTTTTAATGTTTGTTATGAATTTGTTACTTAAATGTATGATATTTAATTTAAATAAAAAGTGCCAAATTTAAAATTTTTGAGTGCCAATGGGTGCCACAGTGCCAAACTTATTTGATAGTGCTAGTTTGGTACTAATGTGCCTGTTTCTGCAGCGCTGACGCCCAGTAGAACAATGTGGTGTTATGTGTTGATTTAACAAGAATCGTGCTAGACGTAAACGGACATCATTATATTAGAAAAATGCTAATCGGTTCAGTATAGTTCGATAGAACGAAAAAACCTGTAATTGGCTTACAACTTTCATGTGGTTGCGGTGGCGTAGTGCGTAGTGCAGCTAGTGCACGCTAGGTCGCTTGTTCAAGCCCAGCTCGGGCAAAAGTTCTTCAAAAATTAAATTGAACATAAAAGCGATTAAGCACCACTAAAGGAGTCTGATGATCGGGTTGGTCCCCGTGAAATAGCTATAACTCCAGCCTTTGAACTTGGTGGTAGCACACACAAGTTGTTGTTGTTTCATTCTAAATTTTCAATTGTAAATTCGGCAAGCAGCTGCCTTAACTGTGAGTATAAAATTTCATACAAAAACCTCCTTAAAAATTGTAAAAATTAAATCTTGACCAGTGTCAACTCTTTCGCCTCATCTCCCTCCTCATACGAATCCAATCGAAATCGTTGGCTTATGAAAAAGAGAGCAGATAATAGAAATTACCTGAATAAAACAAAAACAATTACAATTAGTTCAATATAGTTCGATAGAACGAAAAAACCTGTAATTGGCTTACAACTTTCATGTGGGTGCGGTGGCATGGCGTAGTGCGTAGTGCACTAGCTCCTCACACGCTAGGTCGCTTGTTCAAGCCCAGCTCGGGCAAAAGTTCTTCAAAAATTAAATTGAACATAAAAGCGATTAAGCACCACTAAAGGAGTCTGATGATCGGGTTGGTCCCCGTGAAATAGCTATAACTCCAGCCTTTGAACTTGGTGGTAGCACACACAAGTTGTTGTTTCATTCTAAATTTTCAATTGTAAACGGATATCTCCATTTGGAATCTTTTTTAAATATTCTTTCGTGGTGCGAACCATTCGCTCCACTTGACCATTAGTTGATGGATGAAATGGAGCTGAAAAGATATGTTTGATTAAATTATTTTCGCAAAATTTGTTAAAGTCATAGGATGTAAAGGCTGAGCCATTATCTGAAACAATGACATCAGGTATGCCATGGGTAGCAAAAAGCTCCCTTAAAACTGTCATGGCACAAACTGAAGATGTAGAATGCGCTGGATGTACCTCCAGCCATTTGGAGTGCGAGTCTACCACCAGGAAGAAAAGATGTCCATTGAATGGACCCGCGAAGTGTATGTAAATCCTGCTATAAGGATTCTTCTCTTCCTCCCAAGTATAACCTTTTATAGGTGATATATCGGGACGAGTCTGCTGACATATGTTACACCGCTTTACTGTCTGTTCGATGTCTCCATCCATTTTAGGCCACCAAACATAGCTCCTTGCCAAAGCCTTCATACGAACTATCCCAGGATGATGTCAAAATCCTTTATTAACTTTCATCTATTAACACTATTTTCATAATTTCGTAAAAAAAAATTATATTGCTCCAAGTATTTACTAGCCTATACATTGTAAGGTTTATATAAATATAATATTCTAAAGCTTTATCTTTCTTTTTTGAAATACATAAATATTTACATATGTAAACTTCTTCATTTGACACCACAGATCAGTTATCCATTTACAGTCATCAGATTCGGTAGCTCTATCAATTTTTTCATATAGTTTGTAAACTTTTTTATTTTATTGAATTTAAATCAAATTAAATATTAAACGATCGTTTATTCTATCTTTTGTTTTGGACTTGGGTAAACGTTTTTTAAATCTGGTGCCGAAACCCGGGACATTTACCGCTTAAAAAAGATAAAATTCGATTAAACGTGGTTTCAAGCGAACGCTGAACGAACGAAATGGATTTTGCTAGTCGTGCCTCTTATTGGTAAAAAGCGCGACCGAATATCTACAATCTGATGACTCAAAAATAAAAGACACAACGAATAATCTAGACGATATCGAAGAGGAGTTGACTGTCATGCTGGACAGACTTGCAGCCGCTCATGAAAGCTTAAAATAAGCAAACGGTGAAGTGGTTACGTTAATCAAATCTGATGACTTGGGAAAAGAAGCAGATGCTGTAGCAGAATACGAGGACAAAGCGATATCCACAATCACACGAATTAAGTGTCGCCTGTCTAAGCTTCGTCTATCTCAAGGGCAACTGACAGTCAACGATCTTGTCAACGATTCCACTTCAATGACGGCTCAACCTTCTTCTCAACAAACGACCGTGCCATCGAATTTAAATGCCGTAAATTTGAAAAAATTGCAACGAATGAAATTTTCGGGCGATTTTAAAGGCTGGGTTCCATTTTGGGAACAATATCGCGTTCTCGTTCATGAAAACCCTTCGTTTAGTACGATCGATAAATTTAATTATCTTGAAAAGGTGCTCATTGGGAAAGCGGCCGAAACATTATCTGGTCTCACTCCATCGGAGGCTAACTACGCAAAAGCTTTAACATTGTTAAAAGAAGAATACGGGAATAGCGAAAAGATTATAGATTTTACGATGCAACGTTTGCTTTCCATCCAACCCGTTTCATCGAAGACAGATGCTGTCAGTCTAAGACGACTATACACCTCAGTTTTATCTTCAACTCGCTCACTTTCAGCTTTAGGCATTCCGTCGTCAAACTATTTTGTCATGTTGAAGGGCGTTTAATTGCTTTGCATTCCCAATAAATTACGTGTGGAGTTTCATCGTTACTACGAAGACTAGTGCAAATCTTAAAAGTGCTCCTCAAGAGTGTGAAGACGAAGCAGGAAGTAATTCTTCAGCCTCAGAAAATTCGTCCATAACAATTAGTGACGCACAAGTAAATTGCCTTTTAAAATTTCTGAAAAGAGAAGATGAGTCCCTGGAAAAGGCAAACGAAGCAAAACAGCATCTATCTCGTTCAACAGCGACAAGTAAGTTCCAGAGCTCCTGTCAAAACTGCACTAGGTTTGTTTACATCAGAGAAAGATAATAATTGTTGTTTCTTTTGTAATAGCACAAATCACGAATCGAAGGAGTGCTGCTGTGAAAAGAGTATTCCCGAGAAGAAAAAAATGCTTGTTACGGATGGAAGGTGCTTTCGATGCTGCAAAAAAGGTCGCAACTCAAGGATGTGCCGAGTAAAACGAATCACTTGCAAAACATGCAATGGACATCACGCTACCAGTATGTGCGACCCTTCGTATTCTCCAAAGAAAAATGCTAAGCCTGTGGCTATAAACAACGACTCTGTAGTTAACTTCTACACATCTGATCAAGTTAAAAAGGGAATTACGTATTTGCAAACAGGGTGTGCTTACGCAAGCAGTGAAAATTCTAATTTTGCTATGTTTGCTCGCATTGTAATGGATGGAGGAAGCCAGCTCTCGTTTATTAAGTCAACTGTAGCACGTCGTTTAAATTAACCTACCGTGGGAGAGCATAATCTGAGCGTTATAACTTTCGGAAGTGATAAACCAAAGCCAAGTAAGTTGTGTAATAGAGTCAGTTTAGTGCTTCGTAGCCAATTTGATGACCAAGCCGTTGTGCTTGATGCAATTGAGGTTCCATCTTATTGCTTTGATGGTTTGTCGGAGCCGAAAAACGACCAAGTTGTTTCAACAGTAAGTCTGAAGCTAGCGGATAATCATGCTTATGGACAAACACTGGAAGAGGGGATACGCGTGCTGATTGGTGCCGATGCATATTGGCAATTTGCAACAGGAGAAAATAAGCGTCTGATAGATAAGTTAACAGCAATCAACACAATATTGGGATGGACAATTCAAGGACCTACGACGATAGAACAGAATGAATCCGATTCCACTTGTGCAATTTCACTTAACTTCTGTTCCTGTGATGATATCCAAAGATTTTGGAAGATGGACATTTTGGGAATCGCTTCTGAAGATAAAAAAGGGGTAAGTGGTGGTGTTTCGTTACATGTTTATAGAAAAGGCGACAGGTTTGAAGCATCACTTCCATGGAAAACAATTTCTACCCCACTTCATAATTACCGAACTGGTGCTTTCACACGGATGCAATCACTTGTGCGAAAACTTTGTGCGGCTGGGGAAATTATTGATTACGATGAAGCTATGATCGAGATGTTTTCAGCGGGAATTGCAGAGCCGGTTTCTGAGAATGTGTCTGATAGTAACGTTTTGTATTATTTACCCCACCGTCTGCTGTACAGGGAAGATAAGAATACAACAAAACTAGGTATTGTTTTTGATGCCTCCGCCCACGCCCAAAACCATTCATCGTTTAATGACGTTTTAGAATTGGGAGAGAATTTTTTACCTGATCTCATGCTTATTCTCTTAAATTTTCGTGCAGGAAAAGTTGGTCTCATTTCAGACATTGAAAAGGCGTTTTTACAAATCGCTAAAACCATCAAATCGAGACAGCCACCGCTTCCTTTGGTTTGCTGAAAAGATTCGGACTGACGAAAAAATGGTGTGAAATCGTTCCATTTGTGATCTACTGAAAAACAGCTTTTATATGTACGATTTTGTCCCATCTCTTCATGATGAAAAGTTTGCCACAGAAGTATATCGGGAGGCCACTGGTATATTTAAAAGCGCATCAATGAAATAACGTAAGTGGAACTGAAATAACCCTCGTGTTTGAAATTGCTTTGCAGAGGAGGAACAATTTTCTGCTACGCCAAAGGTGCATGGCTTGCAATGGGTGATAGCAACAGACGAACTTCAAGTAGATCTCAACTCAGTGCTAAGTTTACTGGATTCCACCTGTATGCAAGGAACCAAACGCAGTGTATTACGAGTTATGGCTAAAATATTCGACCCGTTTGGTGAACTGTCACCGTGGACTGTTCGCCTGAAGATTTTGTTCCAAAATATGTGGCGCAAGAAATTAGAATGGGACGAGGACTTATCTCCAGAGTTGCAGTGCATTTGGGCAACCTGTCGTAACGAAATCAACGAACTGAATGTCACACTGTATTGGTGTGGAAAACCCCGGCGGATTTACTCACTAGAGGTGTAAGTGCATCGTCTCTCATGCAATCTTCGGTTTGGTTCAACGGTCCTTCTTGGCTTATACAGGATAAATCTTTCTGGCCGTCCACTTTGACACTAATACTGTTGCTTTGTTTACTCTCTCTTTACAGACAGATGATAATGATGTTCAATTGAAGTATGCTGAACCAATTCTTAACGCTGAGAATTTCAGTACATTGACTCATATTGTTCGTGTAACTGCTTGTGTTTTCCGAGCCACTGAGAGGTTTAGAAAACGAGACTTTGATTATATTTCTGCTGAAGATATCGCCAAGGTTGAAAATTACTGGATCCATAAAGTTCAAAGCCAGTACTTTCTTAAAGAGATTTCATCTCTGCAAGGAAAAAAAGCTTTGCCTCCTGATTCCAAATTAATATCTTTCCTTCCATTTATTGATGATAAAGACAAGTTTTTACGAGTTGGTGGTCGTCTCCAAGATATGGAAGATAATATAAACATTACTCACCCAATCATCTTACCGAAGTCATCTCATATAACGAAACTTATAGTCAATGATCTTCAATCAAGAATCTTTCACGGTGGTACCTCAGCTGTTCTTTCACAATTACGCTCAAAATACTGGATTATAAGAGGAAGGCAAATTGTGAAGACTGTCATCAAAAATTGCTTCGTTTGTAAGCTTCTTCGTGGTCAAGCAGCAACGCAACCCTTTGCACCGAAAGATAGAATGTTGTCATCTAGAGCATTTGGGCTTGCTGAAGTTGATTTTGCCGGTCCTTTGCATGTTTCGGATGTATCTATTCAACGAAAAAAGTTCTACATCCTATTATTCACATGTGCAGCCGTTCGTGCTGTGCACCTCGAATCCACCAACGATCTTACAGCAGAGAGCTGCATTCTTGCAATAAGATGATTCATTGCTCGGCGAGGAGTTCATCGCATAATATATTCTGACAATGCTACAACCTTTAAGAAGACGTCCTCTGAATTCCAACAGATTAGAAACGTGAACGTTTTCTCGGATTTTTGAGTGATTCTCGAATAACGTGGAAATTCATAGTTGAACGAGCTCCATGGTAGGGCGGCTTCTAGGAGCGGCTAGTGGGGGTGGTTAAAACAGCTTTAAGAGCAGCTGTATGGCGAGCCACTCTTAACAACGACCAGCTGCATACATTGCTAACGGAAGTTGAATGTGTTGTGAATTCGAGAAACGTATATGAGGGATAAGGGATGTCCCATTAGATGTCGCACCGCTAACTCCTGTTAATTTTCTCAATGGACCATGCGGAACTCCACAAGAGTTTGCATCTGAAAATCAAACTGTTGCATCTGAAAATCAAAAAGAGCGCATGCTTTTCTCAGCTGTTTTTAAGAAGAGGTGGTTCAAGGAGATACTCCTCCATCTTAGATCCTTACATCATGTCAAAAATTACTTGGATTCAAATTTGCAAGTTGGAGATGTGGTATTAGTCTAAGATTCATCGTTGCCACGACCCTTTTGGCATTTGGCTGTAATACAAAAGGTTTTCCCTGGACAAGACGGTAAAAATCGAGCATGTGAGATAAGGATGTCTAGCGGTCCTATTTTCCGTCGACCAATACAACTGCTGTATCCATTAGAAATTTCGAATTCATTTTAAACTTTCTGGTGGGAGGATGTCAAAAATCTTTATTAACTTTCATCTATTAACACTATTTTCATTATTTCGTAAAATGAATTTATATTGCTATAAGTATTTACTAACCTATACATTGTAAGGTTTTAATCTAAAGCTTTCTCTTTCTTTTTTGTAATAGGTACATAAATATTTACATATGTAAACTTCTTCATTTGACACCACAGATCAGTTATCCATTTACAGTCATCAGATTCGGTAGCTCTATCTATTTTTTCATATAGTTTGTAAACCTTTTTTATTTTATTGAATTAAAATCAAATTAAATATGAAACGATCGTTTATTCTATCTTTTGTTTTGAACTTGGGTAAACGTTTTTTTAAAGATGATTTGCGTGAAGTGCGGTTAGAAGTGTTGAACGATGAATTGCAGCGACTACCACTCTCTGACCCAATACCAAACATCCTTTGATAGACGAAATCTCAGTTCTTCGATCGAAAAAGACCTTATAGTCTGGTTCCGTGGTAGTTGGCCATCCCCTCAAAAGTCCAGTGTAAAACACGCGATAACATCTTGTCCTTTTTGGTATCCTTTGCAATGTCATTTGCCTGTAGCAATGGCGAATCCAGTAAATCGATCATCAAGACTTCTTCTTCTTCATTTTCTTCTGAGAAATTCGATGTTACTACTGGTAAGCGACTTAACGCATCGACATGACCTATTTCCTTACGGATTGTGTTGAAGATTGTAATTGTAGGCGCTTAAGAAAATAATGTTGCGAAGCATTCTCTCGGAAACGATATTTGGAGTAGGTCTGCCAGGTAAAAACAGGCCCAATAACGGTTTATGATCTATGTATATTAAGAATGGTCTACCGTTTAAATATTCATGAAATTTCTTGATGCTTGCAATAATCGGTAAGGCTTCTTTTTCTATTTGCGCATAATTGCGTTCCGTTTTATTCAGAGTCTTCGAATAATATGAAATCGGGCGCTCAGACCCATCTGGCAACAAATGCGCTAAGACTGAACCAACTCCATAAGGTAAAGCGTCACAAGTAAGAATGACCGGTAATTTCTCACTGTCTGACGATATAAGATTCTTAAGGTTTACGAAGGAAGTTTGGTGAACCTTTGTCCACTTCCATGGTGAATCCTTATCAAGAAGTCTATTAAGAGGCTCCGCCAACGTGGCGGAAGAAATGAATGATAGAAAATTAAGAGTCCTAAAAACGCTTGAAGCTCACTTTTGTTTTTCGGCGGAGGCATGTTTTGAATTGAGAGCATTTTTTCTTGCAAGGGATGTATTCCATCTGCATCTATGCGAAAACCCAAGAAATTAATGGACGGAACGTCAATCATGCATTTTTCTTTTCGCAATTTAAGACCAGCTGTTCGTATTCGATCAAAAACTATTCGCAGTTTTCTAGCTCAACCTTCAGCATTGTCCCCAACAACAACATCATCCAAATAGCACACAACACCATCAATGCCACGCAAAAGCCCTGACATGCATTTTTGAAATTCGCCAGGTGCCGAAGAAATTCCGAATTGCAGTCTCTTAACCTTGAATGCACCTTTACGCGTAATGATTGTTTGAGCATGAGCATCGACAGTAAGTTGCTGATATGCCTGGGCTTGGTCCAACTTTGCAAATACCGCCCTGTTTGGCAGATTTGCACTCAGCTCGTGCATTGAAGGAATCGGATAGCAATGTGGCTGCAAGGCCTTATTTAAAGTTGCCTTATAGTCACCACAAATGCGTATGGAACCATTTGGTTTTGAAACGGGAACAATTGGTGTCGCCCACCTTGAATCCACAGGTTCGAGAATACCCTGTGACACTATGCGGTCTAGCTCCGCTTCTACCTTTGATCGTATCGCTAAAGGTATTCTCCTAGCAGGTAAATTAATTGGTGCAACTTCTAGCCTCAACGAAAGAGATATGGCTGGTCCTGTATAAACTTCCAATTCATTTGAAAACAAATCCCGATAATCATTTACCACTTCGTAAACAATTGAAGAAGATTGAACGGAATGAACTCCTTGAATGGAGATTCCCAAAGCCGCAAACCAATGTTCGTGCGCGTCCCAGCTGCAATGAGAAATGATAAATTCCGAATTTCTCGGCCGTTATACCAGATGTTAACTGGACATTCTCCTTTAAATTTGATTGCATTCTCTTGAAAATCCATAATTTTTGCTTCTACGTTTGCTAACTGTGGTTTGAATTGAGGCCATAACCTTTCAAAAGTAGAATCAGAAATCATTGTGAGGTTTGAACCGGAGTCGACTTCGAACTCGCATTTACGTCCATTTAGAATTATATTTGTTCGTTGTTTAAAATTTGGAAAACAAGAAATCTGATTGACGATGGAATTTGCCGCTCTCTTATAACTTGTATGACCATCTCTCTTCCCACCCCTACATACCTTCTAATATGTCCGGTCTTGCCACAGTTATTACAAACAGCGGTGCGAAACTTACAGGCTGAACGTTGGTGCGAACATCCACAGCTGTAACATGCGCCACACTGAAAGCCAGCTAAATAGTTTTTAGTAGATTTTGCACTTTTAGACTTTTCCTTTGTAAAACCTTTCTGAACAGAATTAATTTGATCATTGCTAATGCTTGATGTCGCACGTTTGATTTGATCGTTTGTAGACTGCAGATGGCTGTTTCTGCTGCAGCTGCCTTCTCCTGAGCGTCTTGGAATGTAAGTGCTTTCGTTGCTATGAGTTCCTGCTGTAACCGGATATCCCGAAGTCCACACACAAAACGGTCTCGTAGCGTGCGGTTTAATGAACTGCCAAAATTGCACAGGCTTGCAATTTTTCGAAGCTCTGCGACGTAGTCTGTAGTTTTCTCATCGGCAAATTGGTCCCGCTTGAAGAAATTGTAGAATGATGCAATTTCAGAAGGGGGAGGAGAGAAATGATCAGAAAGAGTCTTACAAATTGAATCATACTCAACTTCGGTTACCTTTTGTGGAGAAATGAGGGATTCCAATAGGTCAAATAATGGAGCACCACAGACAGTAAGGAATGTTGCTCGCTTAAGAACAGACGCTGTGACTCCATTAGCCTCAAGAAATATATCGAATCGTCTTTTGTAGGATCCCCAAGTAGACTGTTTGGAGATTTCGAACGCTTCCATATGTCCGATCGAAATTGAAATTTTTTCTGTAGTCATCGTGTTTGTAATTATAGAAGGAGATGTACCTTCCGCAGTAAATGTTTTTGGTGTAGAATTATCTGTCTTAATTATAAGAAGTTTTTTATCGAGATCGCTTGTCTGAATTCCTTCGTCTTTGGGTGAATCGGCCATTTGCGATTACTACAAAATTCCCAGCATGGGAACGCTGGGAATTTTGTAGTCGTCAATAGTCGTCGCCACTATTGTGTATTCCAATTAAAACACATGTATGTTGTATATTTCAATTCTTATTATTTAAATGTGTTTTCAATTTCGATTTATAATTATAGTATAGAAAGCAAGTTAAGTTATTTATGTGAAAGACTAAACGAGAATGAGCAACGTGCGCACCTCGTGGGTAAAGATAAAGACAGCTGTCAAAATCCACTGTCATTTATGTTGTAGTTGGTAACAATGATAATCCATTATTACAGGGTGATTACACAACACGGTTTGTGCTGGTTTACTTTAAATTAAAATTCCAATCAACACTGCCTGGGGACCAGAAACAACTTTCATGATTTTATATGCAAGTGTACATTTGTTTTTAGTATTCTGACAATATCTCTCTATACTTTTTGCTCGTTACTTATCTTTCAACAAATGCATTTTGCCAATCTGTACGTTAGAAATTCTGTACGCCTGTACCTGCTTTGAACACTTGCATATTATACAACCTAAAAATGTGCTTTAAGCCCATTTGCATGCGTAGGACAATATATTCAATTTTCAAAATGCCATGCTTCAAAGATTTTAAAATTATGAAAAACTTATATGTATAATATTTATAGAATGAATAAAATCTAATCTAATCTAATCTAAAAAATCTATATTCAATTTTCATAATAGAATTGTATTTTTCTAACATACATATATATGTTCAGAATTAAATGCCGGTTTTCTTATGTGATCACCTGTACAAGCATGCTTAACTAATCTATACCCTGTACACCAAACTTAACTCTATATACTGTACTCCGATCACTACTCTATACTCTGTACACTGAACTCTACTCTATACACTGTACTCTGATCACTACTCTATACTCTCTACACTAAACTACTCTATACTTTTGATCTCTATACCACACATTGGCCTATCTCATTATTTTTGACCGCCACTGTACATACAAGAAAAAAAACCCTTTTTTGTTTTTGTTCGTGTTTTTGTTTTTTTTTTTATATGGCTGTCTAGCAACCGATATATTCTCAACCAGCTGCACATTTCGCCGCCCCAGAATTGTTTTGTTCCATACGCCACTTTTGTCGTTTTTGAGTTAGGAGCGGATTCTATGGTAATTTTGTATGCTCTTTTAGAATCTGTGATTCGATTTGCTCTATGTCTTTCCAATCCCGAGATATCGAACATCGACTTTGTCCCATATCCACCAAAATCAACAGTTTGTAGAATTGTTTTGTGCCATAAACCATTTTTTGGCGTTTGGGACAAATTTTTCATATAATTTTACGCACATTTTGTGTGAGAATTGTTTTGTTCCACGTTCACTTGTTTCAAAGAAAAGCTAAAACGAACAACAAGAAAAGAAAAGCAAATACTATCTACCGCACCATGTAGTTGTGAAAGATACAAGCCTTACAACAAAAACAAGAGTTGTATTCGATGCCTCAGCGAAAACTTCCAACGGATACAGCCTCAATGACGCTATGAAGATTGGGCCTAGGCTACAAAATAATGCATTCGATATCATCATCAAATGGAAGCTATGGAAATATGTACTGACTGCAGACATCGAAAAAATGTACAGGCAGATCAACATAGCTGAAGAAGACCAAGATTTTCATCGAGTATTCTGAGAAGAACAACCAAGAGACGAACTAAAAAAAGTATAAACTGACAACAGTTACTTATTCCTAAAAGAATTAAGGAAATAATAAAGGAAGCATTTTACGTTGATGACTTAATGACAGGCGCCAACAACTAATAGGACTGCAAATACATAATAAGAGGAGTAATTGAACATCTTAAAAATGCTGCCTTCCACTTAAGGAAATGGTCTTCAAACAATAAATATTTGCTGGCCAACATAATTTCAAATGATGAGCACAAAATAATTGAGATCAAAGAAGGTGACAAAAGGAAAACATTGGGACTTCACTGGGATCCAGATCAAGACGAATTCTGATTTGAAAGAGATTCATCCAACATTAGCCGTTCAAAGACGAAAAGAGGTGTGTTGTCAAATACCTATTGCTAAAATATTCGATACTATTGGATGGCTCGCTCCAGTCACAGTAAAGGCAAAAATATGCATACAAAAATTATGGCAAACAAGCTATGACTGGTATGATGAACTTCATGAGACCCGGAAGGCAAAATGGATGACCTTTCAACTAAAGTTACAAGAATCAGAGGAACTAAAACCCCACGATGGATATTAAACGATGAGGCAGGTCCTATAAAAATACATGGATTTGCGGATGCTTCAGAAAAAGCATATGCAGCTGTCATATATGTAAAAAATAAAGTGCACGACTGGGTCGTACGAACTTGCTCTAATGTGTTAAAATAGTTTTGGGTGCTTGAGATTTTGGGAAAAAAGCGTTGAAAAAATCATATGAAATTTTATAAATCACTTTAAAATCAATACCTAAAACGTTTTTTGGAGAAAATGAAGTAAGCCATCAGGTTTCTTTTACGTTTTTGAATTTTGACGAAATTTTTTTTCAAAATCGTTGGGCCAGTTTTTTCAAAAAACAGTTTTTTTTGAAAAACTTCTCGAAAATATATTCCAAATTTTTTTTGAGTATGCCAACTTCTACCACTTTGTAGTTTTTATCAGAAAAATAAAATTAAAAAAATATAGATTAAAAGGTTTTTGGAAAAAACAAAAGTTAAAAAAAAATTTTGAAACTTTTTTTAAAAACTCAAAAAATATTTTTTTGGAAAAATTAAGAATTCATATTATTTCGTTTATAAAAGGGCTTCTACATTAAAAATTTCATCGAAATCCGTCCAGTGGCTTACGAGAAAATCGGATTTCAAAAAACCGGTCCTATGGGAGGTACCGTTATAAGACTTTTCCTGAAAAATCTATTCCAAGCAGAACATAAAGTTTGCACAGAAAACATCATTCAGAAAGTTTTATCAAAATCGTAGGAGCCGTTTTTGAGAAAATTTAATTTTTCACAAAAAATCGTATGGCAGGTACCGTTAGTTTTGGAGCTAGGATGCTAATTCCAAAAACCCCTCTGTAGGACGTCATAATAATACTATGTACCAAGTTTGAAGCAAATCGGTCCAGCCGTTTAGACTGCAGGTAACTATACAGACAGACATACGGACAGACAGACAGACAGACAGACAGACAGAATTGTCGGACCCACTTTTTTCGACTTCTCTATCATCGTAATGTCATGTTTGATTGTTAGAATTTTTTTTTTTTTTTTTACGAATGCATAACTTGCCTTATAGTACCTATAATCGCAAGTAAAAATGACAGTTAAGATGCTAACAGCCAAAACCAAGGTGGCACATATCAAAATCAAAAAAACTCTTCCCAAATAAGAGTTATCTGGAGCTCATTTGCGTGCAAAGCTACTCAACAAGATACAAAAATATTTTGCAAATGATACGAAATACTATGAAGATGTTAAGATGTCAAGCTGTAGGGATTCACGTCAATTTTGGAAACTAGCGAAGAAACTCAATGGAACAACACCAACTATCAATCGCAATTTAAGCCCTGAAGTTCTTCGTACATACTTTGATAGTTTGCTTAACCCCTTAGATTCTTGTGTTTCCTTTCACTATGCAAATCCGTGACTGCGGAATGATACGCTTGATGCCCTTATTACTGAGGCAGAAATCATAGAAGTTTTAAATGAGCTGAAGAACGGTAAGGCTCCGGGTTCGGACTCAATAACAGCTGAATTCTATAAAAATGGAACAGAGTTGCTAGTGCATAATCTCTACCAATTGTTTAATGAAGTTTTGGAGTCTGGAAATGTACCCCAGAGTTTTTTAGAAGGTCTAATCTTTCCTATACACAAAAAAGAAAGCTTAACTATCCCGGACAATTATAGGGGCATCTCTTTTTTGAAGAAAATCTTCTGAGTGAGTACCACGCTGGCTATAGATCAGGATACTCGACGGTGGATCAAGTGTTTTTACTCAAAAGCATAGCAGAGGAATTCCAAAGGCAAAACAAGAAACTGTACACATTCTTTGTGGATTTTAAGGAAGCCTTTGATTCACTAAATCGAAATTTGTTGTTCTATAAGCTCTACGGAAAGGGAATGTCACAAAAATTCGGAAGAGTTCTTCAAAATTTGTATGCAGGAACAAGAGCACGAGTATGGAACGGTGAAGAATTATCTGCGTGGTTTGAGACAAAATCGGGCGTGAGACAGGGATGTGCCTTGAGTCCAGTACCTTTTTCGCTTTTCATTGATGATTTAATGGATGAACTACCTTGAGGTGTGGAGTATGCTGGAACGTGTGTTAAGGGCTTAATGTTTGCGGACGATGTTGTTTTGTTGTCCAATTCTACAGAATCCTTACAGTTAATGATAAATCGCCTTTATGACCACTGTAATCTCTGGGACATAAGCGTCAACTTAGAAAAATCCAAAGTCATGATTTGCAAAAAAGGTGGAGGAAGACGTTGCAGAATGGAGACCTGGAATTACAATGGTGCGGAACTGGAAGTAATGGGTGCATATAAGTACCTAGGTGTTATACTTACTAAAAGCTTTACCTTGCAACAGCATCTACAAGAAAAATTATCAAAGGCTAAAAACGCAATTAACGCAACATGGAAAGAATGCTTTGCTAATAGTTTTATTTCCCATAGCAGCAAGTATAAAGTCTTTGAAGCAGTAGCAGAGTCAGTAATGTTTTATGCTGCCCAGGTATGGGGTCATAAACAATATGAAGAGGTTGAGAAACTGCTAAGGTTTTATCTCAAACGAATTTTTCACATTCCTACCAACGCGCCGAACTACTTACTTTTAATCGAAACTGGACTTTCACCTCTGTTCATTAAAACCTTGAAATTGCAGGTAGACTATTTCCTAAAAGTGATGAAAATGCCGAATGAGCGACTGCCAAAAAAAGCAGCTTTAAAGACTGTTGCGGATGGAACAAGTTGGTACGCAGAATGGCTGGATCTGGCACTGCAATGTGGTATGGACATTGACTTGAGTATACAAAATATTGCAAATTAGAAAGGAGTGTTATATAGGCTGATTAAGAATGTAGATAAACTTCATGCATCAAAATGCAGGGAAGAAGCTAAATCATCAATCTTCAGATCAATTTATTGTCGTTTAGATCACAGATCACAACCTGTCAGATAGAAACTACTTCCATGACAAAAACAGTGTGCATGAAATATCCATGATGATAAGGCTGAGAGGAGAACTTTTGAGTATTAATTATATACAAAAAGTTTATACGAAGCAGAGTATCTGACATCAAAAGTTTAGTGGAATACATGGAGTGGCTCCACATAAACTCTAAAGACAACCCAGCCAATGTGGCTGCACGTGGTATATGCCCATAAAAAATTGTTAATCACAAACTTTGGTGGACAGGTCCCCAGTGGCTAAAACAATCAAAACATTATTGGCCACAACAGCAACAACTGGAACCAAGAACAGATGCAAAAGCAAAGTCAACAATACAAGGCAAGAACAATTTAGTAACGATTTTAATCGAAAGGTTATCGAACATTATAAAAATTGAGAAAGATTTTGCATATATGCTTCGTTTTATTCGGTGGGTTCGACATAAAAAAATAACACCAGGATGTATTACTGTATCAGAACTGTCCCAGGCGAGAGTTTTGATCATCAAACAACAACAGAAAACTCAATTTTCCACTGAAATACAAAGACTTAAAGACAAAAAGACATTGCGTTAAACAGCAAAATAATTCAAATGAAACCTTATCAAGATGATGAAGGAATACTGAGAGTGGGAGGAAGGCTTAAACAAGAAGCAAACATCACTGGTAAATGCAACAATAAATGTTTTAAAAAAAATGACACAAGAAGTAAACCACCAATTTATAAAAATTAATGCTCAAATTAATGAAATGCGCAATGCAACTACTAAAGCTCATAATGCATACAAGATAGGCATGATATTTCATTTAGCAGCAATGCAATTCGATACAATGTTAAAGGAATGTAATGATGTGCAGATAGCAGTTATCAACATCCTCATCGATGTAAATAATCACCGTATGAATCCGTTGTTAATAAAACCATTCAAACTACAAGAGGAGGTACAAAAGATTCGAAACAGCATCTCTGGGAAATTTCGATTTCCTGGCGATAGTAAAAAAAACGAATAAAAAGTTGTATGTCGTCAAATGTAAGCGAGGGGATTCATATTTGTCCGGCATTTAGTAATAGACGCGGAAATTTCACTACTTCAGTCAGAAACATCGGAAGTTTTTTGGATAATTGACGTGCCAATTCGTCACTGAGATATTATTGTTACACCAAAAATATACAGCGAAGTACTGGTATTCAACTTTCAATTAGATGCCTACAGTCTAATGAGTCAAGCACAATTAAATTTCTGTGTAAAAAACGAGGAAAACTGCAGTTGATGGATCATGTGAGATATCACCGATTAGGAAATCTAAAACAAAAGGCTGTCAGTTTGAGCAAGTAAGTCAGCAAGACAAATGGGTTCAGTTGACTAAACCAAATACATGACTACTCGTATTTAAACAATTCACCACCACGGCTATTCATTTTATAAGCTGTGTCAAGTCACAGCATAAATGGGTAAAATTACCACCACAAGAGCTTCTTACATTAGAGCCAAAATGCACAGTTAGAAATAACGGAGGAGAAATAACGGAGGAATATCATCGCAACAAACCAAATCTGAAATCATCAACCATTTTGAAGAACAAATGATGTGGTCGAAGGCACTTCACGAAGTAGCAGAAGAAAGGATTAAACCTATACAAGCAACTTAAATAAACCACAAGAATGAACTACTGAAGATTCAAAGGGACCTGGAACAGTTCAAGGAAGAAAATATTCACCTTAAGAGCTTGGACTTTCATCACATAAGCGGTCACAGTGGATTATTGTTAAGTTGTACCTTGCTAATTAGTTTTGTTGTCTACATCGTACGGGGCATGATATTCAGAAAAAGAATTTTAGCTCTTTCTGTCGACCCGCAGAATGATCAAACATGATCGACAACCCAATGTGCGTAGTAAATTCAGATAACACAAGTCAGCATAATCACGCACTGACCAGTGTTGGATAGTTACGCGTAACTTTGAAATTTTAATTAGTTACATGTAACTAATGTAACTTATGTAACTAATGTAACCGTTGTAACTAAATGTAACTAATTGTAACTAAATGTAACTAACTATAAGTAATAGAATTTGTCAAATACAAAAACTTAAATTTTATGTTAAATTGAAATTTAGAAGTTCCGTCCACAAACCCGATCGAATGACGATTGACTACACTATTTTAGGGCAAAGCTGGATGATTGATGAATTGCCGTCGGGCCAGTTGCCAGCTGTGGCAACGGCAGCCTGGCAAGGAATACATTTTTAAATTACTATTTTTCTGCAAAAAAAAAAAATTAATAATATAATAACACTATATGTGCCTGATGAAAAGCAAATCTAATAAAATATTATATTCTCGGAGCATACAATAGATTTTCTCTTCTTTCTTGACATTCTTGGACATTTCTTTGTTTATTGTAATGATTTTTTTTTTGGGTAAATACAGATTTGATCTCAGATTAAATATCAAAGATTTGAACTGAGATTAATCAGAAATGAAAAAAATACGATCTGTGACCAAAGGAAAAACAGGTTTTGATTACAGATTTTATCTGACAGCAAAAAATATGATCTGACGTACCAAATGAAAATCACATAATGTTAAATATTCAATTCACATTAAGCTTTAATTTAATTTAATTTTATTTTTTTTTTGACATTGACATTTCAGATTATATCTGACAGCAAAAAAAATATGATCTGACGTACCAAATGAAAATCACATAATGTTAAATATTCAATTCACATTATGCTTTAATTTAATTTAATTTAATTTTTTTTTTTGTTGACATTGACAGAAAAGTAAGTGCTGCCCAGTAATTCAAAATAGGAAAGGAAGGGAGTGTGGATTTTGTAGTTCTCTTTGTCTTTTCTCTTTCTTATTTGACATTAATGAAGGGTTTACAATATGAGCGGATTCACCGGCGCAGGTGACTACTGTGGGGCTTACAAATGCATGAATTTACCGTCGCCTGTAGCCGTGAAAACAAGCCAAATACTCGTATTACATAAATATTGGTTGATTGCTTTCTTGTCCTTAAAAGAAGATTTTGTTTTCTCACCAGATTTGTTTGGTTTTCTTAGCAGTTTGGCTCTGACATTTCTGACACGTTTCAATTGCACATTTTGTTGGTACGATATATCATACCTATTTAGAAATTTCCATTTTCACGCAGCACTGCCGCCAGAGTATCACAAGCTTCACCATTGTCAAATTAAAAAACTGTCGACGAAGGTGCTTGTCTGGCGACTGGATATACTTTTAACCTAACCTTTAAAATAAAACAAAATAGATCTCGTTTGATTTCCTTTGGGCGAGCCAAATCTGAAACATTTTAATGTAAGTAAAAATATATTGTATGCTCCAAGAATATAACATTTTATTAGATTTCCTTTTCATCAGGAACATAGTAATTTCAATTCTGTATTCCTTGCCAGGTTGCCGTTGCCCTTGGTAATAAAACAAATTCGTCAATAGTCGATTGGGATTCAGGATGAAATGTGATTTTTTTAATTTTGTATTATTAAGTTAGAGCTAGTTTTGTTACAGTTTGTTAGTTACAGTTAGTTACAGTTAGTTACATTAGTTACATTTGTTACATTAGTTACGCCAAATATTGGGCGTAACTAATTCATATTAGTTACGCGTAACTAAACGAGTAACTTACTTCATGTAACTTACTTGCCAACACTGGCACTGACGCGACAGCTCGTTAGAGATAAGTTGAACGAGTCAATAAACAAAGACAATAAACCATAGATAAGGATATTGAGATAAAAACTATGTAAAAAATATGTAAATATGTATGTATGTATGTGTATAAACACATCATGTTAAAATAGAAGATATGTTTTAAATAAAGTAAGTATTCATTTCGACTTACACCCGTGTGTTTTACTCAACAAATACAAAGAAAGCAAACAATGCTTTGTGTCACAAGAACACAAAGGATGATCACAAGGAAAATCAAAATATTTGCTTAATAAGAAGTGTTTGTGTCGCGCATTTCGAGCATATTGGCAGTGTTATAAGAGACGTTAATTTTACCGTTATTTGCGATATACAAAGACGTCTAATTGAATTAAGCTGCTGCTACATCAGATGTCCGTTACTTGAATTCTAAGCCCAAACAAAAGAACGCAGTAAGATATCAAGAAAATTCTCCAAACAAATACCTACATATACAAAGGGTTTACCACGATATCTAGAAAAAAAAAATGTTGAGCAACAAAATCTAGAAAGAGAAAATCTAGAAACAAAATATTTAGAATTAGATAAATCCAGAAAACCGAAAATCTAGAATTCTTAATCTCGAATATCCAAAATCTAGAAAAAGAGATCTAGAATTAACATAATCTAGAATTAATATTAATACTAGATTTAAAATTCTTCTAAATAAAAAAACATGTTAAATACTTTTTTTTTCTAGATTCTGGATTTTCATCTTTCTAGATTTTTCCATACTCTAGATTTTTCTACTTCTAGATTTTATCTTTCTTTATTTTTTTTTATAGATTTTGTCCTTTCTAAATTCTCTCACTCTGGATAACATATAGTGATCCCACCCACAAAGTACATACAAATGGTTTAAACCATTTTTGAGAAATTTGGTAAACATTTAAATTTTTTTTTTCTTAAAACTGAAAGGTTCGATATGTGGTAGCTACAATTAAGCAACCTTTAATCTTTAAAATAAAAGGTGCAATCTTGTGGGTGCTATGAAAGACATATCCTTTAGGAAGTGCGAACCATTTCGTTACTGTGGTTGTCCACTTTTGTCCAGTTTAATAAAACCTTTAGGTATAACCTGATTTCCGTTCATATCATTTGTAGCCGAAAACTAACAAAATGAAGTTTTTTTTTTACCTTATGTAACAAAGTTGAATAAAAATCGTTCAAGCGTTTTTTGAGCAAATTAGAAATAAAATGCACGACTGGGTCGCAAGAACTTGCTCTAATGTGTGATAGTGGTCTAGGCTCTAGGGGATTGAGATTTTGATAAAAATAAATTTTTCGAAATTCTTAAATAAATATTTTAAGTAATTTGAGCTGAAAAAAAGTACGTCTTTTTATTTCTTGGATAATTTCAATGTATGAGACTAAATTTATGATCTGTGGAGCAGTTTTTGAGAAAAAAAAGTTTTTTTTTTTGAAAAATGTTTGAAAATACATATATATTATTCAAAAAAAAAAAAAAAAAAAACGCGAGTTGATAGACATTTAGGAAATACCTACATTTATTTATAATTTTTGAAAAAAATTTAATGAGCAGTTTTCAAAATATTAATTTTTAAAATTAAAAATAATGCCTTTTAAAATATTTACAAAAAAATATTTTTTTGAATGTAAATTTAAAATGTAGAGGTACGCGTTCTCGCAGTATAAATTAAGCTACCATATGTACATATGTATAGTATGCAATTTTGAAAGTATTGGTTGAGCCGGTTTTGAGATATTCAAAACAAAAACCGTCCTATGGAAGTACCGTTTTTAGACATTTTTTAAAACTTTTTTCAGCCATATGGTCGTACCTGAAAAGCAACAGTGATTTTTTCAAATTTAAAATCAATAGAAATGTTTTTGAGAAAACTAAGCTTTTACGATTGCGGCATTGAACATTTTTAGAAAATTGAGCGACGGATTGATTTTATGTTTAAATATAGTAGGTATAAAAGTTTTTCATACAAATGAAAAATAATTAATAAATTCTTTTTTAAACGTAAATTTGCTTCTTTTTGCTTTGCTTTTGGGTCCTTGGTGTAGCCAAACTAATATTGGAGACCAGGAATCGCCACTGCAAGAGTCCCACAATCTTATGAGAAGACCAACAATAGCGAAGGCCTACTTAAATATAACTCTGTTTGCCACACACAAGGTCACAAACAAAACAAATTAAACGAAATTAATTAAACAATAGCCAAGCTATAAATATTTCTGGACACTACCAGGCTCAAAAATACTTAGCTTGGCAAACTCTGTTCTCCCAACAAGAATATTCCTCTCAGCGTATTAAACTTTTAACACCAGGTTTTCCTCAATATTTTTCTACTTTTTAGCACAATTTTACTCTCTTCACTTCTTTTTTTCGTTTACAAAGTATAATTTTCCACTTCTCTGTTTATATCTCAAAAAATTTCTTCCTGTTTTTCTCAAATCCAAAATTGAATTGTCATTCAAAATGGAGGCTTGGCCTGTCCACTTTTTTACGATCATATGGCCATCCTCTTCCGATTTTTGCGTGGCAGTGTTCTTGTCTCAGTCATGCAGCAGCATCCCACCCATATAGGCTGAGTAATGCGACCGAGAGAATTGATACAACCATTGCACGCGATTCCATGCGTTGAGGATGCGATCCCCATTTTCTCAGTGGACGTGTTCAGCCTTATAACGACAATTACATTATTGAGAAAAGGCAAGTGGAAAACAACAAAAGTACGCGGAAAGGGCCCTGCCCAAACCGGCCCACATTAATTGCTTTGAGAAGAATACTTTTGTGGGAAAGAATCCCTACCATTTTCCCACTATAATGGTGGGATTTATTAACAAGAATAATATTAATTCCGTAGACTTTCGCACAAATAATATTCCAAAAAAGAAAAACACATCAATGCGATCTTTGTTTAATGTTAGACACTATGTTGGTGTGATTATAATTCAGTTATTATTGGACATGAGACATCTTCATGCCTTTCTCTGCTTTTTCGGCCTTCTGTCAAAAACTCACTGACTAAGTGGCTCTTCCGCCTTTCGTAAGATAGTGTTGACACCCTGTCTTACACTTTTGATGGAACCTAGATTAGCTATTTTTCCAAAGCACTTAAAGAGCAGTCGCCTGGCTGATGGTCCAGGTTTCTACTGCACTCTTGAAGCATTTCGGAGCCGCAACAGGAAGGGGATTGGAAATAAAAGTTATTAAAGGGGAAATGGGTTGGTAAAACTTGTTGTGGTAAAATTTACAGCAGCAAATCTTATTGCCAGGCATAGAAAAAAAATCATAAGAAAAGCCGTTACCATAAATATCCGTTTCATTTTTTAAAATCCATTAGTTACCTCTTATCAGGATTTTTGTAGTTTTTTTTTTAATTTTTTTTGTTTTTTTTTTTTTTTGTAGATAGAAGAATTATATTTGATTTGATATTTTGTTTAGTTGAATAAATTATTTTTATTCAAAATATATACATACATAGGTACTACAATACCCTCATGATGATAAGCTTTGATTGTCATAATTCGACTAAAGGAGTATCGCCATCCATCAACCGTTTAATGTTTTCACAACTAAACGAAGTTTTTTCTAAAATAAAAAATAAATCCAAATCGAGAATTTTGAGTTATTTTCAGATTTAAAACGAAATAAGGTAAAATTTTTGATTTTTGGTTTTTTTTGTTGACCCTTATATAGCCCAGTAAAATAAACCAAAAATTGTCAAAGAAAGGAAAAATTTTTTACAAGGCTGAATTTCGGTAAACGGGTTGGTATTGATATGGTTTACAATCTGAGAAATATCCCCAACTTTCCCATGTACGCTAGGTCAGATATAAGGGTTCAAACGTAAAAAAATGGGGTTTTCGGCTATATTCACTTATATTTCAAAAACTGTTAGCTTGAGACAAAAAAAATGTTCCACAAACTTATAACTTATCAAATTCTTCATAAAATTGCGAAAATTTGTTTTCGCATATCTTAATATTATATATGGTTCACGTTTAAAATGGGGCATGAGATTTTGATAAAAATAAGTTTTTCAAAATTCTTAAATAAATGCTTAAACTAATTTGAGCTGAAAAAAAAGTACGCCATAGTATTTCTTGAATACATTTTAATTTATGAGAATAAATTTATAAAAATCTGTATAGCGGCTTTTGAGAAAAAATTTTTTTTTTCAAAAACGCCAGGTAATAGGAAATACATTTATTAAAAACTTTTGGAAAAAAATTAAATAAGCCGTTTTCAAAATATTAATTTTTAAATTTTTTTTTTAAATACAAACAAATATTTTTTAAAAACACTTCTATGCAGTACAAATTGAGCTACCTACAACTATATTATGTTTGAAATTTCGAAAGAATCGGTTGAGTCGTTTTCGAGATAGTCGAAAGAAAAAAAAACCGTCCTATGGAAAGTACCGCTCTTGGACACTTTTCAAAACTTTTTTGCAGCCAAATGATTGGTCGTACTTAAAAAATAACAATGAGTTTTTTAAATCCAAATCGTTAGAGCCGTTTTTGAGAAAAATAAGCCTTAACGTAACGGTTATATGGCAGGTACCGTTATTTTTTGAGCAAAACAAAAAATTTCAATTTCTAGTACCTAAAAAACTATAATATACCAAGTTTGAAGCAATTCGGCCAACACGTTTGGGTTGTAGGTGTCTATACATACAGACAGACAGACATACAGACGGGCAGAATTTTTAAACATCTTTTTTCGTCTTCGCTATCATCGTAATGTCATGTTTGATTCTCAAAACTTTTTTTTCGAGGAATGCATAACTTGGCTTATAGTACCTATAATCGCAAGCAAAAAAACCCACCTAGTACTTGACCTCCAAGGTGGTGTGGAAAAAAGTACACACTTTCGGCATGTTAACGAAACTTTGAAGTGCTATAACTTATTTTAAACGGCTACTTTTATGGAAAAACATCCATAGATGTTTTTGTTCAAATTTATCTCAGTTACAAGTGCATGCTAGGCATAAGCACGTTTTATAACTAATTTTTGTAGGAAAGCACCTCAAACAAATTGCACACTTTTGGGAACCATATTAAGACTTTAAAGTTATATAACTCCTAAATGATAAACGATATGCGAAATTTCTTTCCAATTGTATGTAGAATTTGATAACCTATATAAGTTTGTAGAACATTTTTTTTATCTCAAGCTTACAGTTTTTGAAATACCGAAAACCCCATTTTTTTGACTTTTGAACCCTTATAACTTACCTAGCGTACATGGGAAAGTTGGGAAAATTTTTAACCCATATCAATACCAACCTGTATAACAAAATTCAGCCTTGTAGAATTTTTTTCCTTGAAAAAAGCTATTCTTACTGGGCTATTATACGTCACCGCATATATCCATGATTCACCTGCTCTGCTAACAAATGTGAAAATGCACACAACTCTTGTGCCAAAATTTCTTAAAAGATAGTCTTTCCACTTTTTTACTAAAGTTACTCGAAGGTGTAGATATAATGCATGAACTTTGGGGAAGCGTATAGCATCCATGCCAATTTTCCTTTTTTGAAGGAAGGTTAATGTGAATTGTTGACACGCGCGAACGACGAAGCTGAATGAAATGTGTCCTGATGATTATCGATCTCGCAAGATGTCTTTGTATTTTTTTGTTGTGAAACTGTCCCATGAGTGTCAAAGAGGATAAAAGTTTCCCATAATGTCACTCGAGTTTAGACGGCCTATAACACAATCACAATTAATTGGAATCGCAATATTTAAAATTTTTCTAAGTTGATAAATTCAACAATTTAATGCGTTTTTATTTTCAGGCTCTACAATATATCATCACAATTCAATAACAGCAGTCGATATTTCTAACTCAAACGCAGTACGAAAATATGACAAACCTGCATGCAGTTCTAATACTGTTTGCAATGATAAAACAAATGACCGCCTAGCAGTTTCTCCTTATAGTGCCATCAGTGCAAAAAGTTCCGAAAAAGTTGCATCAGATTCTGATGAGGATTGGTGTGAAGGAAGTTATTCTGAACATGGTTTTAGTCAGAGGAATTTCAATATGCCTTATGACTATAGTTCTAACAGTTGTAAGCTTGTACCACGAGGAACATCATCCATTCAAAAGAAGTATCACTTGTTTGGAAAACGTTGTTTTCAAGAAGAAAAGGCAAGAGATAAAATAGTGCTTTCCAATATGCACATATCAAATTCTCAAAGTTTAATCCGCAATTGCGGTGCCAATCAAAATTCCCCATTTCTGGATTTCGAAGAAAATATATCTACATTTCCGAGCTCGGGAATCACAGGTAAGCAAGTTAAAAAAAATTTTGGAACGAAGGATATAATAATATAAATATTTGACTAGATATTAATTCTACCTACCCCGTTTCTCTTAAAGATTTTGTAAGAGAAAACTTGGAATGTAATAACTTTCAGTCCACTGGGCATTTGACACGGGATGAAAAACGTGCGCGAAGCTTGCATGTCCCTATTCCCGTTCCAGATATAATAAACCTACCAATGGATGAATTTAATGAACGTATTTCTAGATTTGATCTTGGCGAAAATCAACTCTCATTGATTCGCGATATAAGAAGGCGGGGAAAGAACAAGGTAGCAGCACAAAATTGCCGGAGAAGAAAATTAGATACCATAATATCTCTCGAAAGTGAAGTTAAAGAAGTGCGGCGCAGAAAAAATAAGCTTCTGGGTCAACGATCTTTGATATTTAAAGAAAAGAAAAGGATATCAAATAAATTCGCAACTCTTCATGATCTTATATATAGAGTAAGCATGGGCTGCCAGCAGTGTTTGCCCTAAAGTGCAATGTATATTTTATTACAAAAAGTGTGCAGCGCTTAAATAATAAGTGCAGTTCTTAGGCTAAGAAATTAAAGCACTGAACATACATATGTATATATGTGTTATCTTTAAAAAATTTTGTAAACGCTAGTTTATTTGAATAAAAGGAAAGCAATCAATCACTTTGTATATGCGGTTCTAACGATTTTGATAAAAATGTTCAGGGTTCTATTTTTTACTTGCTCTATAGGGCAAGTATTGGTTTCGTGCAGAAAAAAAAAATCGAGGTTTTAATCAAACATGACATTACGATGATAGAGGAGCCCAAAAAAGTGGTTTTCTCCATACCGTCCGTCGGTCTATCTGTGCGTCTGTGCGGATGTGCGGATGTGCGGATGTGCGCTTTTTCACGTCATGCTACAGCCTAAGCGGCTTGACGGATTTTCTTCAAACTTGGTATATAGCAGTTTGAAGAAAAACCGTTGTCGAGGTTTTTTTTATTTTGTTTTAGCCCGGCTCAAACTGGTACCTTTCAAGTAACGGTTTTTTTCAATTTGGATTTTCTCGAAAACGGCTCTAACGATTTTGATTAAATTTAAAATTTAGCTAACTTTAAGCATTTCTAACAAAACTGCGTTTTTTGTTTTTGCCTCAAATGGTCGTAACGAAAATCAGGTTTTAACGGCTTTTTTTCAAATAGCCATAAGTTCTCAACGGCTTGATTGAATCAACTCAAACTTTGTTTGACATAGTTTTTCATAGTGTTCTATAGGATAGCTTAGTAAATTTTTCACTGAAGCCTTTCTAAACGGTGGCTTCCATACAACGAGCCGTTGAGTTTTAGCCAACTTTTTTTGGGTTTTTCTAATTTTCTCGAAAATGGCTCTAACGATTTTGATTAAACTTTGTCTGTTATATTCTTTTAGTGTTTTGAAGAGAACTGCGTTTTTAGTTTTTGGCTAAAAATGCAAATAACGGAGATCTGCTCTTAACGGCTTTTTTTCAAATGGCCATAAGTTGTCAACGGTTGCATCGAATTCACTCAAACTTTGTTTGGTATAGTTCCTCACAGCTTCCTATCAGATGGCATTGATTTTTTTTCATTTTCTCTTTTTTAAATGGTGGCTCCAATACAAAGAGCCACTAGATTTTGGCCAATTTTTTCATTTTTTCTAATTTACTCAAAAAAGGCTCCCCCGATTTTTATAAAACTTTTTATTTAACATACATAGAATACTTCAAACAAAACTGTATTTTTAGTTTTTGGCTATACATGATAATAGCGGAAATTGCTTTTAACAGTATTATTAATTTGGCCATAATTGAACATTTGTATCATTTATAACACCCAAAAGATAACGTCTTAATTTTAAATATTAAAGGTTTCTTAACGTTAGCTCCCGTATATCGGTTTTTCCAGTTTCAGTCAAATTTTTTTAGGTTTTACCAAATTTTTCAAAAATGAGTTGTTCTCATTGATCGAAAAGTTTGTTTTCATCGTACTATTGCACCAACAGAGCAAGTACGTGCCACCCAGTCGTGCATTTTATTTGTTACAACATATCATTAGGTAAAAATAAGTTTTTGTCTTATAATGGAACCACCCAAGGAACTGTTTTTTTTTTAAATCAGTTTTCCTCATTAACAATTCTTCCGATATCTATGAAATTTTGGAGAGAAGGATACATTTAGAACTTTATTATTATCACATTTAGAAATTCTCAAAAACTTTTTTTTCCGATTTTTTATAGTGTTATTAAAATTTCAAGTAATGCTGATGATCCAAATTTATCGATTTTCCGGCGTTCGCAGCAATTTCTTTGGGCGGCCGGCGATTGAAAATTCTGACTTTTTCTGTGGGGCCAATCAAAGAAAAAGCTTAAATAATTATTAACATACAAATTTTAAAAACTTTATCAAAATAAACCATAACCTGTCATGAAGAAGAGCACTCCGTAGCAAAGCACACCCATTCATGTTTGATACACTTAGAAAAAAATATTTGATCTGAGTAGGTAGGTCAAAAACTATCGATATTTGAAATCGACCAAAATTCCACTTTTGATACAAATGCCGATACTTATTATTTATTATTTTTATTTATTTCTCAAGATTTATAATTCAGGTTACAAAATCGAAAATACATTGATTTTGCAAGGGAAACATTAGTGACATTTTGTATTTTAAATAAAATTGTGTTAAATGCACATTTCAGAAATAAGTTTACCATTTTTTTTTAAATTATACCTTGAAATTATATAAAACGATTTTAAAATTGAAAACAATTAAAAAAAACGGAAAAAACCAAAAATGGAAGTTTGAGAGTGTAGAAAATTAACTATCGTTATTGCCATTCTTATTATCTCTCTTCCTTGTTAAGAAATTTGGAAATTATTTCCAAACCGTCGGCTGAGTTCTTATGTGTTCAATCTCCAGTTTTTCCCAAAATTGTATTGATTCTTATGAATGCCCGAAGTACGACACTAAGATTATTCTTATTGACTTCAACGCCAAAATCGGAAAGGAGGGTAACTTTGGTTCGACGGTCGGAAAGCATAGCCTGCACGACAACACTTCCGGTAACGGACACAGGCTAATCGACTTTGCTGCGGGGCGAAGTGTCATCTTAGCTAGCACATACTTCACACACCTCAATACACACAAAGAGAATTGGCGGTCTCCTGATCAAAGTACCGTTAACCAAATCGATCACATTGTGATTGATAGCAGACATGCCTCCAGTGTCATGGATGTCCGCTCTTTCCAAGGGGCTAACATAGACTCGGACCACTACCTTGTTGTAGCTAAAGTGCGAATGTGGATCTCCGCCAGACCGCAGAATCGAACATCCACTGTGAGGAAGTTTGATGTTGCGAAGTTACAATTGCAAGAGACCGCCACAACCTTTGCCAACCATGCCTGCGCCAAACCAAGAGGCCCAGTGGCAACATCGCAAAATGGCCATCAAAACCGCAGCTACAGATGTTTTGGGTTTCATTAGGCAAACACGACGAAACACCTGGTTCTATGATGAGTGCAGGCTCGCACACTTGGCCAAAGACGAAGCCTATCATGCAGCTCTGAATGCCAGAAAAACGAATGGTTGAATCTATTGAGGAGTGCTACGGCAATGTTCGAAAGCTCTACCAAAGGGTAAAACATTCGTCCAAGGGTTATAAGGCCCAAGCGGAAGCATGTAGAGACAAGGGTGGGAATGTCGTAGTAGATGCACATTCGGTACTGAGAATTTGGAAAGAACACTTCTGCAGACTGTTAAACGGCGAAGACAACCAACTAATCGCTGTCAGGCAGAATGATCCATTCGATTTGGATTATGATGAACAAAATTTCCGTGCATCCGACCAAGAAGAAGTTCAGGTAGCAATATCTAAACTAAAATCCAACAAGGCTGCTGGAGCAGATGGCCTTACGGCTGAAATCTTCAAAGTAGCGAGAGGTGACTTGGTGAGGAGCATACACCAACTCATCTGTACAATCTGGTCCGATGAAAGTATGCCTGACGAATGGAACCTCAGCATTGTGTGCCCTATCCACAAGAAAGGAGATACTCTAAGCTGCGCTAACTACAGAGGTATAAGTCTCCTAAATGTCGAATATAAAATCTTGTTGGCCATTCTGTGTGAGCGTCTGAACCCTTTTGAACGTGAACTGATTGGCCCTGTATCGTAGCACAATGGACTCTATAACCATCTCTTATAATACATATGTGAAAAGAAATAAAACACGATAATTTATAGTGGAAAAAATATTATGTAAAAAAACCACTTAGCACATTTTATTCTTCTCACTTCAAAATCCTGCTTAAGACTAACTCTCATTCGTGCTTGTTCGCAGAACAAGCACTTTTCGTTAAGTTTTATTTACGTTTAATTGTATCTTCTTGTACTTATGTGACCATCGAATGCAGAGTTGACAGGACTCATGCGATTTGATACAGTCCCAGCGAAAACCTACGGTTTTCCACCCCTTTCGCTTTTATTTTACATATATCTCTGCTAAATACAAATTTATTTTAATACATAAATCATTCCATCTCCTTGATTGGTAAGATGCACATATTCTGTACCAGTGCCGTAAGTTGATTGCTCGCTGTTTGCATAACCAGGCTCCTTATTAGTCCATCCCTGCATGGTATTAGTTTTAGTATCCGCGCCCTCGCCCACGCCGCCGATGATGGGAAATTTTCTTTCCTGATTATGCAGAGTTGTCCTTCTGTCAAGCCATATTTCTCCTTTCGCCATTTCTTTCTCTCGTATAGAGAAGATAAGTACTCTTCCTTACATCTGCTCCAGAAGAGTGCAAGCATACACTTGCGCTCCTTCCACAATTGTATGCCCTTGGTATTTGGCATCTCATTGGTTATAAACGTTAACGGTAAAACAAGCGGTTCACCAACCAAAATATCCCGGCGTTGACGCCTGCAAATCATCAGGATCATTGCTTAATGGATGTAGCGGTCTTGAATTCAAGATGGCTTCTATCCCAGTAATTAATGTCAAAACCTGCTCATATGCCAAAATCTTTGCTCCAACAATTCTCGTCAAATGATATTTCATCGACTTTACCGCTGCTTCGTATATCCCACCTTGATGTGGTGCCACAGGAGTCATTAACTTCCATTCCGTCTTTTTCAAACTTAAGCTGACTTCGGAGCTTCGGAATTCAGAATCCTGCATCATGACCTGCACTGCTCCATGATTCGTTGCTGTATGCGCATTATACATGATCAACCAAGCCAATCGAGAACCATTTGGCACTATAGCTGGATGCCTTCTCTCGTATCCGATCTCTGCTCTTTCCAATCTCCCTGCTTCTCTCAGAATCTTTTCACCATCTTAGATTGGGTTTAAGGATTCTATCCTGCTCTTTTCAGGAAAACACCAGTCCTTCTCTATACAAATGATTTCCTTCGCAAAATACTTTTCCTGCTCTTTTGTCAACAGGTGACCGATTGATTTCATCCTCTCTTCAGATGGTTGCCTAAGTACTGCTGTATCTCCTGCACTCTCATCTGCTCTATTCCTTCTTTTCACTTGACGTGCAGAACGTCTCCATCTCTTTCCATCTATCTCTTCATCTTCTTTTCGTTGCTTTATTTTTGCTTTTTATTACATAGCTGATTACATTAATCGCCTTTTCTAATGTGGACGTGTATTCAATCAATGGAATACTCCTTCTCCAGCACTTCACATAAATAAATAAGGGCTCTGTAAATTTTGTTATCATGAAAATCTTCATCTCATCCCTCCCCCCATCTGAAACATTTGGCACAAACTTATCAGATGTACAGCTCGACCAAGGTTTTGCCAACCATTCCGGCCCATGCAACCACAACTTGTTATCAACCAATGCTGATGGCTTTATTCCTCTTCTTAAAATATCAGCCGGGTTATCCTTCGTTCCAACATGTCTCCACCTTTTGACTTCGGTATTTGTTTGTATAGACGAGACTCTATTCGCTACAAACGTTTTTAAATTGCATGGTAATTTACTTATCCAATGCCGCGCTACGAGCGAATCTGTCCAAAGATCATACTCGATACCTTCCCATTCCATTGTTTTAATGACGTTTACAATTAACCGTCCAATATTCCAATAGCTCCGCTGCTGCTTGCTCTAAGCACGGTATTGTCACCGTTGTAAGTGGTGCAACCATATGCCCTCTCAGAAGCATCCGAGAACCCATGTAGCTCTCTTCGTATTTCTTCTGAAGTACCTATTCATCTCCAAATTCTCACATTCTCTAAATATGCTATTTATTGCCAGAAATCTCTCCAACTCTCATTTATCTCTCTAGGGAGTCAACACAGCTCACTACGCTTCTCTTGGTTATTGCCTGCTGAGTGTCCGGTGTTTTTACCACAAACGTGAATTGATCCTTCTCGAGCAGCCACTTCAAGCCCAAAACTGACGTTTTCTCATCATTCTGGAACATTATTGACTCCTGCTCTTCATAGTTCATGTCCTTCACAAGAGCTATTTTCTAAGCTCAAACCTGCCTTTTTTAAAACATGATCGAAATCTTTTGATGACTTGATCTCCTTCTCTTCAGAATCACCACTTGTGGTGCAGTCATCCATATAAAAGTCCTGCTTAATTGTCTTTGCAGTTTCTGGAAACTCCTGCTATGCCTCCCTTGCACATTGTACAGTATTATAAGCTGATGAGGTCATACCATAGGTGACTACTCTCAGCCAATATTCTCTCAAATTGTCCTGCGGGTTTTCTCTCCAGAATATACGGTGCAAATCCTATTGTTCCTTCGGCACCTTCACCAACATATCGTCGGCCAACGCAATTCTGCTCTCGCTGATCTTGACCTGCGACCAATCTTCTTGCAAGGCCTCAAGCCTGACCTGCGCTGCTGCCATCGTACAAATTCCAAAATCTGGAGATTTCACAAAGGCTAGCAATTTGCTCACTGAAAATACACCAGCATCCAATACATATTGGTGATTTTTCTCCTGCTGGTTGTCAATCTTTTTTATTCGCTGCTCTTTTCTGTAAATATATAAAATCGTATTGCATTAGAAATGATGACTCAAAAATGTCCTACCCTGAAAATGAAAGAGATACTCGTTTGCAGTAGGTACTTCAATTTCCCAATACGCAAATACATAAATAAATAATAGTTTGGAGTAGGTACTAAAATTCCCAGTATGCAAAAATAAAATAAAATAAATAATAGATATAATAAAAACATAAGCGAGAGCTACAGTACGTTTGCAACGAACTGTTGGATACCCTATTCCTCATATTTTTGTATGTGCATGCGTCTGCCTCCCTCAAACAGCCGATGTTTCAGAAACAAAATTCTTCTTTAGTAGACAGAAAAAAATTCAATAACATTAATTTTATGCGGTGTGATGTTCAATTAGTGCTGGCGCAATAAAAAAAGGAGTGCGCCACGCCCAAAGTTAAAACGTTTTATTGCAAAGGCAATTGTTATGAACTCAGTGACATTCAATTTTATTCTGGCAGATCGATTTGAACAAAACAAGACAAAACTTAAATTTTTAAAAATTAGATTTGGAATGGAAATAGCGATTATGGGTGTTTTTAACAATTATTGGACCACACTCTGCTACGTAACCAAGGAATATAAATCCAAGTGTTCATCTGTTTACTTCAAAACTGCGACCGATAGTTAAAAAACGTTAAAAAAATTAATGCATTATACGACTTTTGACGGAAACGCCCCTTAAAAGTGGGCGTGTCTTAAAAATTTGAAGCACTAACTGCACTCTTTTCAGTATTTAGGCATATGTGTAAGACTACAGCTGAATCGAGTAGTTTTTAAACAATCTTACTTGAACAAAGGTATTTTACCAAAATCACGCCCTTAAAAGGGGGCGTATTGAGAAAATTTACAAATGTAGAGATATATTTATCAAATAACGAACGGAAGGAAAAAGGTTTAAATTAAACATTGGAAATGCCTAAAATTCTTAAGGTTACGTTTTTCGTTCTTTCATGAAAAGTAGGCGTAAGCCACGCCAAAAATTCAAAAATTTCTTTTCATACACAAACCTTTTCGTTTCTATTAGGAGACGCAAAATATTGGGTTGCGGATTAATTATAAGTACCGTTTATTTACAAAAACAATTTTTTATAGTTTCTAATGAAAAGTGGGCGTCAGCCACGCCCAAAATAAATTTTTTTGATTTCATACACAAGATGTGTATGTGCCAGTAAGACCCACAAAATTTAATGTTTTTCGCTTTAATATAACAATTGTTATTTTATAAAAACAATATTGATGGTTTTGTATGAAAAATAGGCGTAAGCCACGCCCAAACTGAAATGTTTTTATTTGATTGGAAGAAAGTTTACCTAAAGCTTACGTGTGCAAAATTTTAGCGTTATGCTTTTATCGTAACTGTACCAAAAAACATAATTTAATTTTATTAAATTGAGGTTGTTCAACAAAAATGGCGATTGTGGGCGTGTTTGTTTACTCTTGAACCAAAGATTATACATACCAAATTTCAGCTTTCTAGCTCGAAAATTGCGACCTCTAGAGAGTATACATACGGACGGACGGACGGACGGACGGACGGACGGACGGACGGACATGGCTAAATCGACTAGGCTTTTGATTCTGAGTCAGAATATATATACTTTTCTATACCTAACGGTATTATTTGTCTATGTTACAAACTCCACACCAAATACAATATACCCATACCCATTCTATGGAATAGGGTATAAAAAAAGGTCGGCTAGTTGTTGCTGCTTTTGTCGTTGCAAATATAGTTTGTTTATTATAAGAAAGGTATGTTGCATCGAGAAGCGAAATTCTTTTGTGGCTCATATTCCTGCTTTAAAAATATTTATTCTTTTTGAATTTAAAATATTTTATTCCTGCCGCTTGCAAGCTTTCCTTCTCTAAAAACTAGCACCGCCGTGCTGTGAGTTTTTTCCTGCCCAGCTATGTCCTTTTTTTTAATAATAATTTGTTCATGGCAACTGGTGCAATTGCACTCGAGATTAAGTTTAAACGTCGCGTCGTTAAGAACGGACGTGTTTTTTCATGGTGTCGTGGGGTGCGCGCTTTGTCTAAATTAACGTTTGTTTAAAGAAGTCATATTAACATTATAAACTACAATGAACTGCTTGATCTGTACGAATAAATTAGATGGAAGTATGTACTAATTCCATTGTAACTTGCGTGGATTGTTCTCTTACTTTTCACTGTGAATGTGTTCAAATCAAAGAGTCAGATGTTGTTTTCATGGTGAAAAACCAATTTAAATATCGTTGCGACAAGTGCAATGTTCAACGGCGTCGTCACTCGCAACAGCAAGAATGCACTTTACCGCTGCCCATGTCATCAACAACTGACAATGGAAAAAAAATTGAGAATAATCATGAACAAATTGAAAAGCAACAACAAAAATCAGCAGAAAAAAATTTGTTGGTGGAACCGCTACACAACACACCAAACTCGATTCAAAAAGGAATGAAGCCACAACAACAAGGAAAAACTAGAAAACGACCTTTGTCATCGCCTTCGCAGTCGTCTTCTAAGCACAACAAACCTAAATCTCCATCATCATCGAGCAATTCTCAAGTTCATGAACCTCTACAGCTACAAAGCCCATCTTCGCATACACCGCAATCTTTCCAGTCAAAAGGCAACGACTCGATTACTCTCCAATTATTATACACAGAGATTATAAATTAAAAAAAAATTAATACCGATTTTCTCTCTTCACTCTCCGCTTTAAGAGAAGAAAATGTGGAACTAAAACGCAGGGTAATTGGATTAGAGAGCAAACTAAACTGGAGAGATCAAAAGCTTTTGGAAGATTCAATCGAAGTTGTGGGCATTCCAGATGTTAACAAAAATAATGCAGCTGAGTGTTTACAAACAATTTTCAATGCAGCTTTGAATGTCAGTATCTCTACCCATGAAATTCGTAAGATCTTTGTAAAACCAGCAAAAAAAGCTAAATCGAAAGTGCAAGGAGATATTGTTTGTGTTCAATTCGGTTCGCCTGCCATAAAAGAGAACATTATGAGGAAGAAAAGAACTGAGAAGCGGAAATTAAATGCATCTTTATTTGCCGGTAGTAAGAAAAATAGTATTTTCATTAACGATTCTTTTACAAATTATACTCGAGCTTTATATATGTCAGCTAAGAAGTTCAAAATAGAGAATAAATTCAAATACCTATGGTTTAAAAATTCAAAAATAATGCTAAGAAGGGTTGATAACGGTGAGATAACAGTTATAAGATCTTTCGAAGATTTAAATAATATAATATCTAGCAATTAATGCTGAATTCAGTAAATAATTTCGATCTTATAAACAACGATCTCACCACATCAACCATTAATAGCAATTCTGACTGTATCTTCAAACCTGATTCTGTTAATCTTAAATCTATTTACGCTGTACATCAAAACATTCGTAGTTTGCGGAATAATTTTGATTTACTGGCTTGTAGTCTCGAAACTTTTAAAACTATGCCTGACTTTATATTTGTTTCTGAAATTTGGATCTATTCGCATGAAATTGAAGATTTTAATTTACCAAATTATAAGTTTATGGCTAATGCAAATGATTCGTATGCTGCTGGCGGGGTCGGTGTATTTGTGAGAGATTTGTATGAGTGTGAGATTAAAACCTATAGTCTGCAAAGTGCCGATATTATGAAAATCTCTGTTTGTCTATGTGGTGATATATTTAACTTTATTTGTATCTATAGATTTCACTGTAATTCAACTCGAGTGTTTATTGAAGAATTTTCTGTTTTTCTGAATAGTGAACGAGCAGCAAATCTAATAATTTTGGGTGATATAAACATAGACCTACTTACTTCCAGTCCTACTTTGGATGCATACAATGTTTTGCTCTCTGAGCACGGATTTACTTCTTTTGTGAATGAACCAACAAGACCTACTGCAGGTACATGTCTTGACCATGTTTTTGGCCGTTTTACAAAATTGAGTCCAAATGATTGCGCTGGAATAGTCTTTGACCTCCAAATCACTGATCATTGTATGACAGGTTTTGTGTTTAAGATTTTAAAAAATATAAAGCTAGTGAAATCGAATCCTGAGAGTAGACATACCAAGGTAGACTTCAACAAACTGAATCATGCTTTACTATTTGCAAACTGGGACGAGGTTTATGCAGAAGAAGATCCTTCTTAAGCTTATGAAATGTTTTTAAAGGGCTTTAAAGATTTAATTAGTAGTTCTACTTACAACGTCGTAAACAAAAGTTCATATATGAGGTTAAAACCTTGGATAAACAATTCTCTCATCAAAACTATAAAACTCAAGCATAAACTACGTAAAAAGTGCAAGAAACAACCCCTAAACACAAATCTAAAATCCCGTTTTAAAATTGTTAGCCGGAAAGTTAATAATGAAATACGAATAAGTCGCGACAATTACTTCAGTAACAAATTCAGAAACGCAAGTGGTAACCCAAAAGAAGAGTGGAAAGTTGTAAACGGTATTATGAATAGAAAACAAAAGACTCAGTCCAATACTATGTCATTAGAAATTAATACCACAATTGTTACTGATCCCAGAGAAATAGCAAACCTTTTCAATAATTATTTTATCGATGTTGGACAAAATTCTTTTCCTTGTGATATAAATTCTTGTGCATGCTGCAATAGCTACAGTTCATCAAATGTAGTCAGAATTGGTAACAGTTTCTACTTTGAAATGACATCTGGATTTGAAGTACTAAAAACCATAAATTCACTCAAAAACTCATACTAGGTTGGTATTGATGGTATCTCAAATGTTCTTTTGAAAAAAACCGCTTTATACATAGTAAATATACTGGCTCATGTATTTAACTTAAGTGTGTTATCAGGAACTTTCCCTGATGAGTTAAAGTCTGCTTTTGTTATACCCATTTTCAAAAAGGGCAACAAAAAAGATGTAAGTAATTACAGACCTATTTCATTATTGCCTTCAATTTCAAAAGTTTTTGAAAAAATTATTAAAACTAGGGTTCTGCGTTATCTTTCGCATATAAATTATTTTAGTCCTCTGCAGTTTGGATTTAGGTCGGGTCTGTCTACAGAAGATGCTCTGTTAAACTTTTGTTGCTCTATTCAACAGGGTGTGGAAAAAAAAAAGAGATGTGCTGCTCTTTTCGTGGATATCACAAAGGCATTTGACATGGTCGATCACAGAATCCTTTTGAGCAAGTTATTTAATGTTGGCTTTCGAGGTTTCATTTACAGCTGGTTTGAATCTTACTGAAGCAATCGCAATCAAACAGTCAAAGTAGGTGATGTTTTAAGTGATTCATTGCGTATTAAATTGGGTGTTCCACAAGGATCAGTCCTTGGTCCAATTCTCTTTTTAATATACATAAATTCTGTTTTTGACCTACCATTTGTAGGAAAAGTAAATGCTTTTGCAGATGACATAGCGATTGGATATGATGCATTAAATCCATTAAATTTAGTAGCTGACATAAATCACGATGTTCACTTATTAAGGTTATGGTTTGCAGACCATAAACTTGTTGTCAGCAACAAAACCAAACTTATGCTATTTTGTCCGGAAACAAATGTCGAAACTGATATAAAAATAATGTTTCACTCACCATTTTGTATGAGTTTTAGACTTTTTAATAGCAATTGCTCTGAATCTCATTCTCTATGTAGTTTTAATTCCAAAGCAGCTTGCAGTGGTAAGTGCTTTGATATTGAAATAGTCAAAAACTTCAAATACCTATGTGTCATAATTGATCAACGCTTGAAGTGGACTGAACACATCTCGTACCTAAGGCAGTATTTCCTCTCCAAAATTAGATGTTTTTACCGCTTGAGGAAATTTTGTTCAAACAACATGTTAAAAAATGTTTACTACGGAATATTTCACTCTAAGCTACAATATGGAATATCTTGTTGGGGTGGAGCTTATCAAAATAAAATACAACAATTGACAATCCTTCAAAAGTGTATACTAAGAAAAATCTGCAACGCTTCTCGTCTAGCTCACACCGCCGAATTATTTAGACAAACAAAAATTCTACCAGTAAGACACTTATTTTATTTCAAAGTCTTCAGAATATTTTTTATAAGAGGTGGTTATTTAGAAAGCCCCATAACAAGCTCATATAATCTAAGGAGAAAAAGTAGCTCAGTTCTGACTCTATCTTTTCGGACCACACTCTTTAGAAACTCTTACACCATCGTTTCTCGCAAATTATTCAACAGACTCCCGAGACATATACGAGACATACGAATTTTACCACTTTTCTTAACATCTATTAAATCTTGGCTCTTTGATTTTAACACTTACGACATCGAATCTTTGCTAAACTACACTGTTTGATCTTAAATGCATTCTAACGCTTATGATTTTCTAAGATTTATCTGTTCTTTCTCTCTTTGTTCTCCAACTTGTTATACCTCTTCTTTCTTTTTACACTTCAACTTTACTATTTCTTTTAATTATCGTTCTTAAATCTTACGTTAAAACCTACATGTTCACCCCACAAATGATTAAGTATTGTAAGTGTAGCATTACCTCTATTTCATTAAATATAAATGTTACATACTATTCTCTTAAATCTTAAAATGTTAATTTATTAATAGATGTAAGTTATATATATAAACATTGTTAAGGAGAATAAGGAATTAAAATAATAATAATAATAAGTTCCTCCTTCATACATGCTCTCTCATGTTTGGTAACTCGCACATATGTGCTTTGAGTTGCCCCTGCTATATTTCGAGTCCTGCACAATTTCTCTCTCAAATTTGGTAACTCGCTCAAATGTGCTTTGAGTTACACCCGCCCCTGCTATATCTCGAGCAACAAAGCTTGTCAAGAGAAAAAAAAAGTGAAAAAAAAAAAAACTTAGCACCTACAAAAAAATAAATAAATGTTTGATCCCTACTTACCAAACAACAAAGCAGCAACATCACCGTAATTTATCTAGGTAATATTGAAAAAATATCTTATTCATAAAAAACGATGTTAAAAAGGTATATAAATCACACACGCACCAAAAGAGGAAAAAGAACACCCTGCGCACTTCACTCATTTCAAAAATTCTCATTCGCCATAAGAAAACAAATAAACTCAGATCGCCCCCTGCCCCCTCACACTAGCTATCATTCCTCATTCCCTCATTCACACTTGCATTCACCGAAAACAAAACAAAATCGCTCACAGACACTGCACACACACATCGGGGCACATTCAATGCAACGGGAAAAGATAAAGAGAAAAAAAAGAAACCCTCTCTGTTGCGAAATAATCCAAAAAACCACCACCATTCACACAATCAAATATTTGCACTTCTTAACAATAAAAAATACTTTGTCCTGTTTTAGGACCATATTTCAGCTCATCCTTTGTTTGCTCTAAATAAATGTTATTTAAAATGTAAATATGTTAATATTATTATTGTGTAGATATTGTTGTTGTTGTTTGTTGTTTTTTTTTAAATTTTTTTTCTGTCGAAAGACCGCTTTTGTTTTTTTTTTTCGAATGACGAAATTTGTCATTCTTCTCCTTCTCTTTGTCACAGTTGCGCATATACGTAATGTGTTTTGTGTATGCGTATTCCTTCACTCCGGCTCACTGCTCATGTCATGAGTCGTAACTCGTAAGTGTGTATTCTTGCTCTGAGGAGAGAATACGTACATTCTTACCTGCTCTTGGTCTCTTGACGAAGAAATTTCATCGCTCGCCGGCCGTCGCCGTCACCGCCGTTTGCAAAGGGGACAAACAACAACAATAATTATTGATCTACTTACATGCTGGTTGGTACATATTGATCATCATTATTATATAATGAAGTACCGTTTTGCACATCGCCTGCTGGTGATACACAGTTTTTTGCCCATAATCCTGTCGCGACAAACGGCTGCGCACACTTTAATTTTTTGTGACACAATTGAGCACATTTTTATTATTCACATTATTTTCTTCGTTATAAAACGAACCACAATCAATCACTGCACTTATTTTTTTTTATACCCTATTCCATAGAATGGGTATATTGTATTTGGTATGGAGTTTGTAATATAGAGAAATAATACCGTTAGGTATGGAAAAGTATATATATTCTGACTCAGAATCAAAAGCCTAGTCGATTTAGCCATGTCCGTCCGTCCGTCCGTCCGTCCGTATGTATACTCTCTAGAGGTCGCAATTTTTGAGCTAGAAAGCTGAAATTTGGTATATATATTCTTTGGTTTAAGAGTAAGGCTTAATTCTTGAACCAGTATAATCCGCCCACAAACACGCCCACAATCGCCATTTTTGTTGAACAACCTCAATTTGGTAAAATTAAATTATGTTTTTTGTACAGTTACGATAAAAGCATAACGCTAAAATTTTGCGCACGCAAGCTTGAGGTAAACTTTTTTCCAATTATATAAAAATATTTCAGTTTGGGCGTGGCTGACGCCCATTTTTCATACAAAACCATCAATACTGTTTTATAAAATAACAAATGTTATATTAATGATTAAGCTTTGTACTAGCATAGTGAGTGGTTGTGTTTTGATTTAGCTCTTGTATATTCACCTTTTAAAGTTGTGGTAGCTAAACTTATTTAAATAATTTGTGGCAGCTGATATCGACCAAAGCTCGACAACTAATATTTCAAATAAGATCAACTGCCAGGCTGAGCTTAAGAGCACAAATTTGAAATTTAAAATAATAAATAACAAAAATCAAAGTCCGACAGCTATAAATTGAGTGCTTCATATATTTCTCCAACGTGTACTGCAACTTGAATAATTATTGTGTGAGTAGAACGTATACAATAACATTATTTCAAAAATTCACCGCAAGAGTAACTATCTACACTCTTTCACCATCCCCTTTCCGTGCGCCCTTTTTCTAAACTCTTCTCCACTGAAGCATTGAATCTGAGCTTTTATTTCTCGTCCGAGTGAATTTCTACTACATCATTATTGCAGTCTATATCAAAACCATCGCTGTTAAGTAGCTAATACACCAACCCGAACCAATTTCACCTCATGAGTAGTAATTCAAATTCAAATACAAAAAGATCGTTACGAGAAACTTCCCCTGATTTTGAAGTATTTTCCTCTAAGAAAAATTGCTCGAGTGCTGTAATGGACGATTCAACTTTGATGGATGCTCTTTTGTCTAAAATGGATGCGCTTTTAGATATTAAGCTAAAAGACATTGCTACAAAGCAAGATATAAGTGCGCTGCTTGTACACGTTGCTGCTCTCGAGGAGGAAAACAAACAGCTAAGGGTAGAAATAGATAAACTTAAAACTGGTGAGCGTCTACTTGAAAGAAGAATAGAAGAAGCTGAGAAATACTCTAAAAGGCTAAATATCATTGTTAGAGGCTTAAGCGCAAGCAATGTGGATGATGCTAAATACGAATTTCAACAAATTTGTAAATCCACCCTCAAAGTTTCTGCCATTGCCAACTCGGCCAGAAAAATTGGACCCGCTAACCTTAGGTCTTCATCCTACATTTTTGAGCTCTCTAACATAAATGATGTTCAGTCCGTATTGTCCTCGTCAATTAATTTGAAAAATTCGCAAATTTCCATTAATAAGGATCTTACATTGAGTGAACAATCCGAGAGTTACCATCTCCGTCAGGTTAAAAAATGTCTTGCAAAAGCCGATACTGGACTAAAACTGGAGATTAAACGCTGGACGCTCTTGGTTAATGGTCGTCGCTACAAATGCAGCAAAGATGGTGTCATCACAACATACAATGAAGCTGACAAAGAGTTTATTCTAAACCTCTTAAGTAAAACAAACTCTAATTACCATGTAAATTTAGATACTTCAAACGACCATCAGAAAAAGAAGAATAATTAGCAACCGATTGCCTGTCAGGTCTTGTTTTATAATATTGCTGGCCTTGTAAATAAATCTTTGTTATGTAATTTTTTTAAATATATTTGTAAGTTTCAAATTTTCTTTCTATTCGAAACGTTTGTTCTATCTGAAAATTTTAAGAATTATGAAAAATTTTTTGTTGGTTTTAAACTGAAGTGGATATCTGCTACAAAGACCCAGAATTTTGGAAGAGCCAGTGGTGGATGTCTTTTTGGTTACAAGAAAAACATTGAATCCCTTTACAATTTAAAATTTGTAAATATGAATGATATGATCCTGCTTCAGGGTTGTTTTGCCAGAAATCGTCTGAGTTTTATACCTATCTATTTAAATTGTAATCGTTGGAACAGTGACTTCGCAGCGCTCAAAAGCTTTTTCTCGGAATTTGACGGGAACAGTTTCATTCTTGGCGGAGATTGTAATGTGAGAACAGGAACGAAAGGAACAGTGGACTGCAACGCAATTCCTCCTGCTTCTGCTGAACAGTTTAGATGCTCCAAAGATTCTACTTGTGACAGTAACTGTAACCTTTTTCTGGACTTTCTAGAGGATATTGGAGCCTACTTCCTTAATGGGAGAGCATTTAACGACAAGACTGGCGAATTTACGTTTGTAAGCAGCAGGGGTTCATCGGTAATCGACTATATTTGCCCCTCTTATGCCGCATCTCATTTGGTTGAAGACTTTTCTGTTGGCTGTGAAACTTTTTCGGACCATATGCCGTTGGTCTGCTCCATTAAAACTGATGACATTAACACTCCCAACAATGCCAAGAGCCTCTTTCCTCGTATCAAGTGGTCTGAAAATAGATGTCTGTCTTATAAGAATAACCTTGAGGCACTTGTACCTTCAGTAATTAAAGAAACAGATTCAATAGAAGATCGCTGTGAAGCCATAAAAAAATGTGTCTATGAAGCTAATGGTGTCCCTATAAATACTAGAATCAAATTTGAGCCCAAGAAACCTTGGTTTGATGTATCCTGTTTTTTGGCCCGAAAAACTGCTTTTAAACACCTTAAAGCATTTAGAAAATCTAATTTGGACATCTGTAGAATCAATTATAATGCTGCTAATAAAAAATACAGGACTTTATGCAAAAGGAAAAAAGAGGAGTATTTTCAGCACATAGCAAATAGCTTACAAAATGTAACTTCACAGAAAGAGTGGTGGAAGATTGCCAAAGAGATACGCGGGGAACAGTTTAGAACATCAACAAATATTTCAGCCGAAGAATTTAAGATACATTTTCAAAACTTGCTAACTCTCCCAGTCGATCGACCTCCAATTTGTTCTGAGCTTTTTGAAATTCAAGTGTCTCAGTTGGACAGCCCTATTCAACTTGAGGAGGTCTATTCTGCGATTTCATCGTCTAAAGATCTTAAGACTCCTGGGATGGATGGAATACCGTATGAATTCTACAAAAATGCAAATCCTTTTCTGATTGTAGAAATTCACAAGCTTTTTGTTGACATTTTCGAAACAGCGACAGTACCAAGCTCGTTTAAAAAATCTATTATTTATCCTTTACTTAAGAAAGGAGATTCTACGTTAGTGACTAACTATAGAGGACTGTCTTTTCTTGACACGCTCTATAAATTATTCACCACAGTTCTCTTAAAAAGACTTACAACCTGGATTGAAGCTAATAACATCATAAACGAGTTTCAAGCTGCTTACCGGAGTAACTACTCTACTGTTGATCAAGTTTATAATCTGTCCTGTCTTATACAGATCCAACTTAGCCTGAAGAAGAAGCTCTATGCATTTTTTATAGATCTAAGAGCTGCCTTTGACAACATAGATAGAAATGCTCTATTTTACAAGCTTTCATCACTTGGATTCTCTTCAAAAATTGTCAATATTATAAAGTCTCTCTACATGGGAACCGCTGCTGCAGTTTGGGATGGCTCGAGCTCGTCTGAGTTCTTTACAACCAACAAAGGTGTGAGACAGGGATGTGTCTTAAGTGCACTTCTCTTTGTTCTCTTTTTAAATGATCTTCACGACTATCTTCCAATTGGACTATTCTTAGAAGGCCTGCAAATAAATGTTCTTCTTTATGCCGATGACATTGTGCTCGTATCGGATAATCACATAAACTTACAACAACTCGTTGACAGCTTTATCAGATACTGCAACAAGTGGCACCTAGAAGTAAATCTTGGTAAATCAGAAATTGTTATTTTCCGAAATGGAGGACGTAGAGCTGCTTGTGAAAAATGGTTTTTTAATGACAATGAAATTAATGTAACAAATCAATATAAATATCTAGGTGTAGTTTTCAACTACAATATGTCTTGGAATGAGCATTTAGATAATAGACTTGCTTCGTCAAAAAACTCTATTAATTCAACATGGTCCAAACTATTGAGGAATAAGTCTGTCAATCACTCAGCTAAGTTTAAAATTCATGATGCTGCTACCAGAGCCATAATGTTGTACTGCGCTCAAGTTTGGGGATACCGAGAACACATACAGGCTGAAAAGCTTCAACGGTTTTTTATAAAAAGATGCTTCCTTCTGCCTGATAACACGCCGAACTATGTTCTACACATCGAAACCGGCCTACCTAAGGCGTTTTTAACATCATTAAAGCTGCATTTTTCGTACATACGGAGAACCATGTCTCTTACCAATGAAAGACTCCCTAGAATCTTATCAGAAGCGGTTATAAGAAGACAAATCTACTGGGCTAAGGATTGGTTACAACTTTTTCATGAAACCTCGATGGATTTCTCTTTTAATATAAATTTGCTTGATTGGAATGGATTACATAATATTCTTCTGTCTAAACTTAAGGAAAAACACTGGGTCGAGTTTACTAGGAACGCCAAGCTATCCCAATTCCATGATGAATACTGCAATCTATCGTACTCCGAAGTACCTAACTATTTTGAAGACACTAACCCCCGTGATATGATCAGTCTCATCTTAAAAGCGCGCTGTGGACTCCTGAATCTCAACGGAAGAGCCTTTCAGAGAAATACAAATGGCATATGTACACTTTGCAACCTCGATGCTTCTGAAAATACTTCTCATTTCGTTGGAGTTTGTCCAATTTTTAAAGGATATAGAAAGAAGTTCCTTGGTTATGACGTACTTTCGCATGCTCAGCTCCTCAGCATACTAAATGGAAACTGCTACTTAAACCTTTATAATTACTTGAAAGCTGCACTCAAATACCGCTACCTAATTCTCAATGAATTTTCATGACATTATTAATTCACTAAGCTAATTTTTGTTTCAAATGCCACTTTTAAACCTGACAGGCAACTTAAAGTTATTGTCATAATTAATTTTATACCAGCACAAACATGATTTTGTAAACATTTTTTGAAAATAAAATTATATATCTATCTATATCTATCTATCTATTAATGCGAAAAACATTAAATTTTGTGGATATTACTTGCACATAAACATCTTGTGTATGAAATCAATAAATTTGATTTTGGGTGTGGCTGACGCCCACTTTTCATTAGAAACTATAAAAAAATTGTTTTTGTAAATAAACGGTATTTATAATGAATCCGCAAGCCAAAATTTTGTGTCTCTTAGTAGAAACTAAAAGGTTTGTGTATGAAAAGAAATTTTTGAATTTAGGGCGTGGCTTACGCCCACTTTTCATGAAAGAACGAAAAACATAGTCTCAAAAATTTAAGGCACTTCCAATATTTAATTTAAACCTTTTTCCTTCCGTTCGTTATCTGAGAAATATATCTCTTAATTTTTGTGTGTAAATTTTTTTCAATACGCCCACTTTTAAAGGCGTGATTTTGATAAAACACCTTTGTTCAGGTAAGATTGTTTAAAAACTACTCGATTCAGCTGTAGTTTTACACATATGCCTACATACTGATCAAAGCTCAGTTGGTGCTTCAAATTTTAAAGACACGCCCACTTTTAAGGAGCGTTTCTGTCAAAAGTTGTATAATTCATTAATTTTTTAGCGTTTTTAACACTTGGATTTATATTCCTTGGTTACCTAGCAGAGTGTGGTCCAAGAATTGTTAAAAACACCCATAATCGCTATTTCCATTCCAAATCTTGTTTTGTTCAAATCGATCTGCAAGAATAAAATTGAATGTCACTGAGCTCATAACAATTGCCTTAGCAATAAAACGTTTAAACTTTGGGCGTGGCGCACGTCTTTTTATACCCTATTCCATAGAATGGGTATATTGTATTTGGTGTGGAGTTTGTAACATAGAGAAATAATACCGTTAGGTATAGAAAAGTATATATATTCTGACTCAGAATCAAAAGTCTAGTCAATTTAGCCATGTCCGTCCGTCCGTCCGTCCGTCCGTCCGTCCGTCCGTCCGTATGTATACTCTCTAGAGGTCGCAATTTTTGAGCTAGAAAGCTGAAATTTGGTATATATAATTTTTTGTTCAGGAGTAAGGCTAAGTTCTTGAACCGGCAAAATCCGCCCACAAACACGCCCACAATCGCCATTTTTGTTGAACAACCTCAATTTGGTAAAATTAAATTATGTTTTTTGTACAGTCACGATAAAAGCATTACGCTAAAATTTTGCACACGTAAGCTTAAGGTAAACTTTCTTCCAATTAAATAAAAATATTTTAGTTTAGGCGTGGCTGACGCCCATTTTTCATACAAAATCATCAATATTGTTTTTATAAAATAACAATTGTTATATTAAAGCGAAAAACATTAAATTTTGTGGTATTACTTGCCCATAAACATCTTGTGTATGAAATCAAAAAATTTGATTTTGGGCTTGGCTGACCGCCCACTTTTCACTAGAAACTATTAAAAAATTGTTTTTGTAAATAAACGGTATTTATAATGATTCCGCAAGCCAAAATTTTGCGTCTCTTAAAAGAAACTAAAAAGTTTGTGTATGAAAAGAAATTTTTGAATTTTGGGTGTGGCTTACGCCCACTTTTCATGAAAGAACGAAAAACGTAGTCTCAAATATTTAAGGTACTTCCAATATTCAATTTAAACCTTTTTCCTTACGTTAGTTATTTGAGAAATATATCTCTACATTTTCTTGTGTAAATTTTTTCAATACGTACACTTTTGAAGGCGGGATTTTGATAAAATACCTTTGTTCAGGTAAGATTCTTTAAAAGCTTTTCGATTAAGCTGTAGTTTTACACATATACCTAAATACTGATCAAAGCTCAGTGAGTGCTTCAAATTTGTAAGACACGCCCACTTTTAAGGGGCGCTTCCGTCAAAAATCGTATAATGCATTAATTTTTCAACGTTTTTTAACTATCGGTCGCAGTTTTGAAGTAAAAAGATGAACACTTAGATTTATATTTCTTTGTTACGTAGTAGAGTGTGGCTCAAGAATTGTTAAAAACACCCATTAACGCTATTTCCATTCAAAGTCTAATTTTTAAAAATTTAAATATTCCCTTGTCTTGTTCAAATCGATCTGCAAGAATAAAATTGAATGTCACTGAGCTCATACTAATTGCCTTGGCAATTAAAAGTTTTAACTTTGGGCGTGGTGCACGCCTTTTTTACTGTGCCAGCACTAATTGAACATCACACCACACAAAATTAATGTTATTGAATTTTTTTCTGTCTGCTAAAAAAGAATTTTGTTTCTGAAACTGAAATATCGGCTGGCTGCGGCCTGCGGGAGGCAGACGCATACACATACAAAAATATAGGGAATAGGGTATCCAACAGTTCGCTGCAAACGTACTGTAGCTCTCGCTTATGTTTTTTATTGCGCCAGCACTAATTGAACATCACACCGCACACAATTACTGTTATTGAATTTTTTTCTGCCTGCTAAAGAAGAATTTTGTTTCTGAAACATCGGCTGTTTGCGGGAGGCAGACGCATACACATTACACATACAAAAATATGGGGAATAGGGTATCTAACAGTTCGTTGAAAACGTACTGTAGCTCTCGCTTATGTTTTATTATTGTTTTTTTTTTATGAAAACGAAAGCTGCACCATTCCGACACTGGCACAATATCCGACGCTCGACATCGACCAATGTATCGTAGCTCAATGTACTGTATAACTATCTCTTATAATACATATGTGAAAAGAAATAAAACACGATAATTTATTATGGAAAAAATATTATGTAAAAAAACCACTTAGCACATTTTATTCTTCTCACTTCAAAATCCTGCTTAAGACTAACTCTCATTCGTGCTTGTTCGCTGAACATGCACTTTTTCGTTAAGTTTTTACGTTAAGTTTTATTTACGTTTAATTGTATCTTCTTATACTTATGTGACCATCGAATGCAGAGTTGACAGGACTCATGCGATTTGGTACAGGCCCCTTTCAGTGTGGTTTCAGGCCCGGTAAGTCAACCGTCGACCAAATTTTCACACTTCGACAGATCTTGGAAAAGACCCAAGAATTCCAGATTGATACTCCCCACCTCTTTATCGATTTTAAAGTCGCCTATGACAGCGTGAGCAGGAGCGAGCTATACAGAGCCATGTCACTTCTTGGCATCCCTGCTTAACTCGTTATATTGTGCAGGATGACTATAAAGAACTCGCGCTGCTCCGTCAAGGTTAGTAAGAACACCACCGACTCATTTAATGTCGAGAAAGGTTTACGACAGGGTAACGCGCTGTCATGCAACCTCTTCAACATCATTCTTGAGGCAATCGTACGCAACTCGCATGTCAACACCAGCTGGACGATTTTTTTTTAAATCCGTTCAATTACTTGGCTATGCTGATGATAGTGACATTATTGGAAGAACGAAGCGCGCTGTCAGTGGAGCATTCGCAAGTATTGAAGTGGAGGCGGCAAAAATGGGTCTGGCTGTAAATGAAGATACAACAATGTACATGCTGTCCTCGGGTGAAGAAGATCATCACCATAGGCTCGGACAAAACGTCACAATGGACAGATATAACTTTGAGGTTGTCAAGAACGTTGTCTCTTTGGGTTCCACTTGACCTCTCAGAACAACATCAGTGAATAGATGAGTTAAAGAATAACTCTTGCCAATCGCTGTTTCTTCGGGCTAAGAAGGCATCTTAGTAGCGAAACCCTCTCTCAAAGGACCAAGAAGACACTATACAAGACCATTATCATCCCAGTCCTGCTGTATGGAGCAGAAGCGTGGACACTGATACAATCGGATGATTACAGTCTGGGGTGCTTTGAGAGAAAGATTCTTCGGATGATATTCGGTCCTGTATGTATCAATGGAGTATGGACTAGAAGATTCAATGGCGAACTATCTGGCTATACAGCGACATTGACTTGGTTTAGAAGCTGAAAATACAGCGGCTAAGATAGCTGGGTCATGTGGAGCGTATGGACGAAAACGCTCCTGCCCGACGAGTCTTCAATTCCAACCCGGAGGGCCATCGCATTTCTGGAAGATCAAGTGGAAAATGACCTCAACCAACTTGGTGTGCGCAACTGGAAGCCACTGGCTAGGGACCGGCCTAGCTGGCGAGGATTGATGGTTGAGGTCGTGGTCCACAATGGACTGTCTGCGCCACCTTAAATAAGTAAGTAAGTTTTTATTCTTATGTTTTTGGGACGCTCTTTCCATTCGCGCAATCAGAACAAGTTAATCTATAACACTTTGGGAAATATTTTATTTCCATTTTGTTCAATAGACCAAAAATACATGTTTTTTGTTCCACTGATTAGTTCTTAAATGTCCAAAGTGCCACTTTGTTGGCTGTTTGAATAAGTTTACAAAGGAAATCACAAAACTTATGATTAATGCATATTTGTTCAATCTCGAAATATATATTCGAGAGCTCAAGGCCATGAATTACCCAAATGTGTATTTGAAAATTATGCATTGCACTGCAAAAGATTTTCTTAATTATAGCGCAGCTACTAACGGACTAAATTTCATACCACATTCCAAAGCAAGAGAAATTATGTATGACGACTGACTTCACATACAATTGCGTGAGAGCTACGGAGAAGAAAGTACAAAATTAAGTGTTTCAGTTTTGCCACTACAAAAAACAAAGAAGGGTTCGAATAAAGGAAGGAAAACAATACGCAATCTACCAAATGTACAAAACACATCGAAAGAGTTGAACTTACTTTCTAAGGAAAATAAAGTGGGTCGTACGAACTTGCTCTAATGTGTTAAAATGGTCTTGGGGTTTGAGATTTTGGGAGAAAAGCGTTGAAAAAATCATATGATATTTTATAAATCACTTTAAAAATCAAAACCTAAAACGTTTTTTGGAGAAAATTAAGTAAGTTATCAGTTTTCTTTTACTTTTTTGAATTTTTGGGAAAATTTTTTTCAAAATCGTTCGAACAGTTTTTTCCAAAACCAATTTTTTTTGAAAAACTTTTCGAAAATATATTTCCTTTTTTTTTGAGTATGCCAACTTCTAGCACTTTGTAGTTTTTATCGGAAAATAAAATTCTCAAAAAATAGATTAAACCGTTTTTCGAAAAAAAAAATTAAAAAAAAAATTTAAACTTTTAAAAAAAAACTCAAAAAAAAATTTTGTTCAAAAATTTAAGAATTATTATAATTTCGTCTATAAAAAGGCTCCTATATTAAAAATTCGTAAAGTGGTTTACTAGATAATCGGATTTCGAAAAACCGGTCCTATGGGAGGTACCGTTATAAGACTTTTCCTGAAAAATCTATTCCAACCAAAATATAAAGTTTGCACATAAAACACTATCTAGAAAGTTTAATCAAAATCGTAGGAGCTGTTTTCGAGAAAAATTATTTTTTCACTAAAAATCGTATGGCAGGTACCCTTAGTTTGAAGCTGGAATGCTAGTTCCAAAAACCCCTTTGTAGGACGTCATAATAATACTATGTACCAAGTTTGAAGCAAATCGGTCAAGCCGTTTAGGCTGTAGTTAACTATACAGACAGACAGACATACGGACAGACAGACAGACAGACAGACAGAATTGTTAGACCCACTTTTTTCGGCTTCTCTATCAACGTAATGTTATGCTTGATTGTCAAAAAAAATTTTTTTTTAAGAATACATAACTTGCCTTATAGTACCTACATATAATCGCAAGTAAAAAGAATGATACACAATCAATGCTCCCGTGGATGCCATTATGTGACGTTGAATTCTACAAAACAATATTAAACCAACGAGTTAAAGAGTTACTTTAGTAGCTAATTATTATTTATTGTGAAAATTCAAATTATTAATCACAATAATTTTGTTTTTGTATTAGTTTTTAAAGTTTATTTTTGTTAATTGAATTTTTGTTATTTACTTTTTAAAACTGATCAACCTGAAGTTAAAAAATACTGAAATAAAATGATATAAAATAAATGTTTGAGTTTCCTTTTTTATGCTGTAAGTCCGTGAAACTCAAGTTGTTTCAGGAATTTTGAAATGAGTTCTTGTTTGTTCAATATCCGAAAAAATGTCCAATCTCCATTCTGGAATCATTATCAAAATGTTATTTTCTTTAAAATAATGTAAAGCATTTAAACCTTCTTAATTCTACTCTTACGACCAAAATTTACACAATTTTGATTTCTTTTTTGTTTGGAGACGATAGCATATTCGACAATACAAGCAAATTAAGGACAAAAAGTCGTCTCCTGAACAATTAAACTTTGGTCGATTGAACACTTAAGAACTCAGCTGACGAAATTAAAACATTTGTTTGCGACTCATGGCATTCCAAAAGAAATCATTGCAGATAATATGCCTTTTGGTTCTTAAGATTTCAAAAAATTTTGTTCAGATAATGGGATCAAATTAACGACAACAAGCCCAAGCTATCCTCAGGCAAATGCCTGTTTTGTTTGTTGGAATAGCAAAGAAATTGATGAGTAAGTGTGGTGTGGATTAATGGAAGGGCCTTTTAAATTATAGAAATACACCAATCAAAGGTTCCATTTAAACGCCAGTTGAGTTGCTTTTTGGTAGACGTCCAAGGACGTTGATACCTCAAAAGGAGGAATTCTTGCAAGTCTTATTTAAAATGTTAAGAACTAGTTCCGAATAAAATAAAACGCATGACTGGGTCGCACGTACTTGCTCTGTGGGTGCAAAAGTACGATCAAAACAAAGTTTTCGAGCAATATGAAGAACTTATGTTTGAAAAAATTGGGAAAAACAAGAAGAGTTTGGCTAAAACTGGAAACCCGATATACAGAAATTTACGTTAAGAAACCTTTAGTATATCAAATTAAGATGTCATCTTTTCGGTGCTATAAATGATATAAATGTCCGCTTATGGCCAAATTATTAAAATTGTTAAAACAAATTTCCGTTATTATCATATGTAGCCAAAAACTAAAATGCAGTTTTCTCCAAAACATTCTATGTATATTACACACAAAGTTTAATAAAAATCGGAAGAGCCTTTTTGAGTAAATTAGAAAAAAACTAAAAATTGGCCAAAACCTAGTGGCTCTTTGTATTTTTACTTGCGATTATAGGTACTATAAGGCAAGTTATGCATTCGTCGAAAAAAAAAGTTTTGAGATAACAATCAAACATGACATTACGATGATAGCGAGGACGAAAAAACATGGTCTAAAAATTCTGTCCGTCTGTATGTCTGTCTGTCTGTCTGTATGTATAGAGACCTACAGCCCAAACGGGTGGGTTGAATTGCTTCAAACTTGGTATATAGAGATTTTTAGGTATTGTACAGAGGGGAAATTGAAATTTTTTTTTTAGCTCAAAAAATAATGGTACCTGCCATACAACCGTTACGTTAAAGCTTATTTTTCTCAAAAACGGCTCTAACGATTTCGATTTAAAAAAATCAGTGTTGCTTTTTAGGTACGGCCAATCATATGGCTGAAAAAAAAAGTTTTAAAAAATGGCTAAGAACGGTACTTTCCATAGAACCGTTTTTTTTTTGCTTTCGACTATCTCGAAAACGACTCAACCGATTCTTTTGAAATTTCACACACATATAGCTGTAGGTAGCTCAATTGGTATTGCATACCAAAATTTTTGAAAAATATTTTTTTGTATTTTTAAAAGAATTTTTTAAAAAAAAATTTCAAAAATTAATATTTTGAAAACTGCTTATTAAATTTTTTTCTAAAAATTTTTAATAAATGTATTTGATGAATACCTATGAACTGGCTTTTTTGAATTTTTTTTGAAAATTTTTTTCAAAAAGTTTTTCCGCTCCACAGATTTTTATAAATTTATTCTCATAAATTCAAATTTATCCAAGAAATAAAATGGCGTACTTTTTTTCAGCTCACATTAGTTTAAGTATTTATTTAAGAATTTTGAAAATTTATTTTTATCAAAATCTCAAGCCCCTAAACCACTGTCACTCATTAGAGCAAGTTCGTGCGACCCAGTCGTGCATTTTATTTATTAATAATTTAACTATATGCCTGTAAGACCCAAGGTCTTTTTAATGCTAACTGCACGGCAATAGTTAGAAGGAATAGAAAGATAGGAAAGATTTTTTGTTGGTACAATGGACTGAGAAATAGGTGATATTTATCTCACGAAAATCACACGGGTGGCGTCCAGTTGAAGCTAGGGGAATAATTTATTAAAATTTGCTGCCCAGGCTGGGTCTCGAATCCACAACTCTTAGGTTAGCAACCAAGCACTTCATCCACTGTACCATTGCCACCCGCTGGCTACAAAAAAAAAGTGATTATCAGATACACGATTAATTCCTTTTGTAAAATTATTGTGCGGGATAGGTGAGCATAAATGTTCGAGGCTGGCAGCGCTGTCGGGGCGTTTGGCGGGGGTGGGGGCTTAAAGTTGGTATTTTTTAGTGAAAAATTTATTATATTTATTTATTTATTTTAAATTAAATAAAAAGAAAATGGTTTACTTAAAATAAAAAATTATATTTTATGCAAATTATGTACATATTTGCAAATTTCCAAATAAAGAAGTACGGGCGATAAAAACATATTTTTGGCTGTTTTTATTGAATTTTTCAATCAAATTCACCGACCCATTTTTGAGTTATTGAATTTTGAAAAAAAAGTATTTGTTCTCAAAATTCTGAGAACTAACTTTTTGAAAAAAATGTATGTCGTATTATATTAGAACTAACTAGAAGCTCTTATGGTTAAAATTTAAAATCGGATGAATCATAAGCAAGAAAAATGAGATTATTCGGTCGCCCAGGTTTGATAGCACTATTCTTAAAGCTGTCTGCCACGGTGATAGCCCCCACTATTTTGTCTGCCATTTCACATTTTGGGTTCCTAAATACCTATATATAGCATACCGCGAGTCAATTCGCATGTACCTTATAATAAATGTTTCCATAATCTTACGCTACTTTGAAGCCGTCTGCCAGCACCTTAGCCTCCCGCAGATTGTCTGCCAACAATTTTTCACTTTTCTTGAAGGTTAGTAGAAGCCATTTTAGTAATTTTTATAAATGTATCTTATAATAAATTTTTCACTAAGAAATGCCAACTTTGAACCCTCAGGCCCGCCAAACGCAACCCGACAGCGCTGCCAGACTCAAACATTTATGCTCACCAATCCCGCACAATAATTTTACAAAAGGAATTAATCATGTCCGTGAAGTAAGCATAACAAATGTCAGCATCTCAACTTTTTTTTTGGAGTTCTTGTCGCATGCAAATGAGTTCTATAGTACCTAATAGTTTTCCAAAATAGTTCTGCATGATTTCACTGAAAACAATTGATTTATAAAAGTGAGATGCCAACTTCACGCCAGCATATCATTTCTCGAAAAATCATATATAAATATTTTTTTCGGGTGTAAGAAACTCTGTCTAGGAGTTCCTCATACCTAAAAAATAGTTTTGTGAAATTCAGACAGAAAAATTGTAATGGTAAATTTTATTTTTTTGATTTAAACGGCTTGCCTGAATATGTTTCCAATAAAATCCTGAATTTTTTTACTTCTAACACTATTCAAACGGAAGTTACGAATTTTTTTTTCAAATTTTTAAGGTGCTTTTTCACGACTTTTTGGTAAATTACCTTGGGATGCTGGCTTTTTTCAGGAGTTCCAACTCACTTATCGATTTCAACATATAGATGTAATGCGTTTACAAGATAATCCGTGAAGTTCCCGTTTCTAACGCTTTTCTAACAAAAATTATGATTTTTTTTATAATTTCTAGAGCGCTTTTTCACGACTTTTGGTAAATGACCTTGGAATGCTGGCTGTTTTTAGGAGTTCCAGCTCATTTATTGATTTCAACATATATAGATATAATGTGTTTACAAAATAATCCGTGAAGTTTCCGTTTCTAACGCTTTTCTAACAAAAAATATGTTTTTTTTATAATTTTTAGAGTGCTTTTTCACGACTTTTGGTAAATGACCTTGGAATGTTGGGTTTTTTAGGAGTTCCAGCTCATTTATCGATTTCAACAATATAAACACATTATATCTATATGTTGAAATCGATAAATGAGTTGGAACTCCTGAAAAAAGCCAGCATCCCAAGGTCATTTACCAAAACGTCGTGAAAAAGCACCTTAAAAATTAGAAAAAAATTCGTAACTTCCGTTAGAACAGTGTTAGAAGTAAAAAAATTCAGGATTTTATTTGAAACATATTCCGGCAAGTCATTTAAATCAATAAAATGCACGACTGGGTCGCACGTACTTGCTCTGTGGGTGCAATAGTACGATGAAAATAAAGTTTTCGAGCAATATGAAGAACTTCTGTTTGAAAAATTTGGGGAAAACTACAAAATTTTGGTTAAAACTGGAAAACCCGAGCGGGAGCTTACATTAAGAAACCTTTGAATTTTTAAAATTTAGATGTCATCTTTTGAGTGCTATAAATGATATAAATGTCCGATTATTGCCAAATTAATAAAATAAATTGTTAAAACAAATTTCCGTTATTATCATTTGTTGCCAAAAACTTAAATGCAGTTTTCTTCAAAACATTCTGTGTATATTCAATACAAAGTTTAATACAAATCGGTAGAGCCTTTTTTGATTAAACTAGAAAATACTAAAAAAATTGGCCGAAACCTAGTGGCTCTTTATATGGGAGCCACCATTTAAATAAGAGAAACTAGAAAAAATGCAATGCCATCTGATAGAGAGTTGTAAGGAACTATACCAAACAAAATTTTTTTGAAATCGATACAACCGTTGACAACTTATGGCAAGTTGAAAAAAAGACGTCAAGACCATATTTCCGTTATTTGCATTTTTAGCCAAAAACTAAAAACGCAGTTCTCTTAAGAACACTAAAAGAATATTACACACAAAGTTTTAACAAAATCGTTAGAGCCATTTTTGAGTAAATTAGAAAAACCTAAAAAAGTTGGCTAAAACTGAACGGCTCGTTGTATGGGAGCCACCATTTAGCAAGGCTTTACTGAAAAAATTGCAATTCTTTCTTATAGAACACTAAAAAAAACTATGCCAAACGATGTTTGAGTCAATTTAATAAAGCCGTTGCGAACTTATGGCCATTTAAAATAAAATGCACGACTGGGTCGCACGAACTTGCTCTAATGAGTGACAGTGGTTTAGAAGCTTGAGATTTTGATAAAAATAAATTTTCAAAATTCTTAAATAAATACTTAAACTAATTTGAGCTGAAAAAAAGTACGCCATTTTATTTCTTGGATAAATTTGAATTTATGAGAATAAATTTATAAAAATCTGTGGAGCGGTTTTTTTTGAAAAACTTTTTGAAAAAAATTTTCAAAAAAAATTCAAAAACGCCAGTTCATAGGTATTCATCAAATACATTTATTAAAAATTTTTAGAAAAAAATTTAATAAGCAGTTTTCAAAATATTAATTTTTGAAATTTTTTTTAAAAAAATTCTTTTAAAAATACAAAAAAATATTTTTCAAAAATGTTGGTATGCAATACCAATTGAGCTACCTACAGCTATATGTGTGTGAAATTTCGAAAGAATCGGTTGAGTCGTTTTCGAGATAGTCGAAAGCAAAAAAAAACGGTTCTATGGAAAGTACCGTTCTTAGCCATTTTTTAAAACTTTTTTTTCAGCCATATGATTGGCCGTACCTAAAAAGCAACACTGATTTTTTACTTGCGATTATAGGTACTATAAGGCAAGTTATGTATTCGTCGAAAAAAAAAGTTTTGAGATAACAATCAAACATGACATTACGATGATAGCGAGGACGAAAAAACATGGTCTAAAAATTCTGTCCGTCTGTATGTCTGTCTGTCTGTCTGCCTGTCTGTCTGTCTGTATGTATAGAGACCTACAGCCCAAACGGGTGGGCCGAATTGCTTCAAACTTGGTATATAGAGATTTTTAGGTATTGTACAGAGGGGAAATTGAAATTTTTTTTTAGCTCAAAAAATAACGGTACCTGCCATACAACCGTTACGTTAAAGCTTATTTTTCTCAAAAACGGCTCAAACGATTTCGATTTAAAAAAATCAGTGTTGCTTTTTAGGTACGGCCAATCATATGGCTGAAAAAAAGTTTTAAAAAATGGCTAAGAACGGTACTTTCCATAGAACCGTTTTTTTTTGCTTTCGACTATCTCGAAAACGACTCAACCGATTCTTTCGAAATTTCAAACATAATATAGCTGTAGGTAGCTCAATTGGTATTGCATACCAAAATTTTTCAAAAATATTTTTTTGTATTTTTAAAAGAATTTTTAAAAAAAAAATTTCAAAAATTAATATTTTGAAAACTGCTTATTAAATTTTTTTCTAAAAATTTTAAGTTAATGTATTTGATGAATACCTATGAACTGGCGTTTTTGAATTTTTTTTGAAAATTTTTTTCAAAAAGTTTTTCAAAAAAAACTTTTTTTCTCAAAAACCGCTCCACAGATTTTTATAAATTTATTCTCATAAATTCAAATTTATCCTAGAAATAAAATGGCGTACTTTTTTTCAGCTCAAATTAGTTTAAGTATTTGTTTAAGAATTTTGAAAATTTATTTTTATCAAAATCTCAAGCCCCTAAACCACTGTCACTCATTAGAGCAAGTTTGTGCGACCCAGTCGTGCATTTTATTTAAATCGAAATCGTTAGAGCCGTTTTTGAGAAAAATAAGCTTTAACGTAACGGTTGTATGGCAGGTACCGTTATTTTTTGAGCTAAAAAAAAAATTTCAATTTCCCCTCTGTACAATACCTAAAAATCTCTATATACCAAGTTTAAAGCAATTCGGCCCACCCGTTTGGGCTGTAGGTCTCTATACATACAGACAGACAGACAGACAGACAGACAGACATACAGACGGACAGAATTTTTAGACTATGTTTTTTCGTCCTCGCTATCATCGTAATGTCATGTTTGATTGTTATCTCAAAACTTTTTTTTTCGACGAATGCATAACTTGCCTTATAGTACCTATAATCGCAAGTAAAAAAGCCGTTTAAACCTGATTTTCGGTACGACCATTTGAGCCAAAAACGAAAAACGCAGTTTTGTTAGAAATGCTTAAAGTTAGGTAAATTTTGAGTTTAATCAAAATCGTTAGAGCTGTTACATGAAATTTACCAGTTTGAGCCGGGCTAAAACGAAATAAAAAAAACCTCGCAATCGTTTTTCTTCAAACTGCTATATATGAAGTTTGAAGAAAATCCGTCAAGCCGTTTAGGCTGTAGAATGACGTGAAAAAGCGCACATCCGCACATCCGCACATCCGCACATCCGCACATCCGCACATACGCACATCCGCACATCCGCACATCCGCACAGACAGACCGACGGACGGTATTGCGAAAACCACTTTTTTGGGCTTCTCCATCATCGTAATGTCATGTTTGATTAAAACCTCGATTTCTTTTTCCTGCACGAAACCAATACTTGCCCTATAGAGCAAGTCAAAAACAGAATGAATGAAGCTTATTATAATAAATAGAACAGCCAAAGACGCTAATAACCTATGTGCAGGGCAGAAAGTATGGTATTTTAATAATAAATGAAATGCACGATTGGGTCGCACGAACTTGCCCTAATGTGTGACAGTTGTCTAGAGGCTTGAGATTTTGATAAAAATAAATTTTTCAAAATTCTTATATAAATATTTAAACTAATTTGAGCTGAAAAAAAGTGCGCCATTTTATTTCTTGGATAAATTTGAATTTATTGAGTAAAAAGTTTTTTTTTGAAAAACTTTTTGAAAAAATATTCAAAAATTCAAAAACTCCATTTCATCGGAATTCAGCAAATACATTTATTTATAATTTTTAGAAAAAAATTTAATAAGCACTTTTCAAAATATAAATTTTTTTATTTTTTTTTTTTTTAATACAAAAAAAATATTTTTCAAAAATATTGCTATGCGTTACAAATTGAGCTACCTTCAACTATATATATGTGAAAAATTTCGAAAGAATCGGCTGAGTCGTTTTCGGATAGTCGAAAGCCAAAAAAACGGTCCTATGGAAAGTACCGTTCTTAGCCATTTTTTAAAACTTTTTTTTCAGCCATGTGATTGGTCGTACCTAAAAAGCAACACTGATCTTTTTAAATCGAAATCTTCAGAGCCGTTTTTGAGAAAAATAAGATTTAACGAACGGTTATCTGGCAGGTACCGTTATTTTTTTAGCTAAAAAAATCAATTTTTTCTCTGTACAATACCTCAAAAACACAATATACCAAGTTTGAAGCAATTTGGCCCACCCGTTTGGGCTGTAGGGTAGGTCTCTATACATACAGACAGACAGACAGAAAGACATACAGAGAGACAGAATTTTTAGACCATCTTTTTTCGTCTTCGCTATCATCGTAGTGTCATGTTTGATTCATATCTCAAAACTTTTTTTTTCGACGAATGCATAACTTGCCTTATAGTACCTATAATCGCAAGTAAAAATGGGTTAAAGCGAAAATAGTTGCAAAAGAAAAACACCTAGGTCATACAAAATAGAAATCGAAGCACACTGAGAAGAAATTAGAGATATTTAAGAACACGCACCGATAATACCGATTTTTGATATGCAAATTTTAATTTTTCACTTTTCTTTTTTTTTTTATTTTATTATTAAGGTTTGTATTACATTAAAAGCTCTTTTTGCTTTTTATAAAATAATGGATTGGGGCATAATTTCTTTATTTTGAGTTATTTCAGTTATAAATTTATTAAAATTATATGAAATGAAATTTTAAAAAAAAAATCTTGGAAAGGGAGATGTAGAAAGTTAATGATCACTATTGTCATTCTTATTATCTCTCTGTCTTGTTAAAGAAAGTTGATCATATATCCTTCTTGAAAAAAGTCAATAATTGCGTAGTGGCTGCATATATGGATATAAAAAAAAAATTAAATAATTTCGCAAATTCTTTTTTTTTTTAAATTAGTTTAAGAGTTTTCTCGGAAAAACTAAGTATGCAATAAAATTTCAAAGCTATACGTCAATCTAGGAAAAAAGAACATTGAAAATCGTTGGACCAGTTTTTTTTTTAAAAGGTTATTTTTGAAAAACTTTTTCAAAAAATATTTTGAAATTTATGTGAGTATGCAAATATATGGCAATCTGTAGTTTACATTTGAAAAATAATTTTAAAAAAATCAATGTTCCCGTTTCCAACATATTTCGAAAACCAAAAATTTTTTTGAAAAAATTATAAAAAATCAAAAAAAAATGTTTTTGAAAATTTTGAAATGCTATATTAATAAAATTATGAATGACTTCCTGTGATCAAAATTTTATTGAAATCGAATGTATAGTTTACGAGAAAATTTGATTTGAAAATACTGGTTCTATGAAAGGTACCGGTATTAGACAAATTTTGAAAAAAAAATTTCGAACCAAAAGATAGATTTTCTTGCAAAAATAGCATTCCGAAAGTTTTATCAAAATCGTTAGAGCCGTTTTTGAGAAAATCAATTTTTAACTTCAAGATTGTATGGCAAGTGCCGTTGTTTTTGGACCTAGAACAAAAATAAAAAAATATGTTCCGAGGGACGGCCAAATAAATCCTAAATACCAAATTTGAAGCAAATCGGCCCACCCGTTCAGCCTCCAGAGGCGCGAACAGACATACAGACAGACAGACAGACAGACAGACAGACAGACAGACAGACAGACAGACAGACAGACAGACAGACAGACGGACGGAATTCGCAGACCCTTTTTTTTCGACTTCTCCATCATCGTAATGTCATGTGTGATTGTTATCTCAAATTTTTTTTTCTGCACGAATCCATAACTTGCCTTATAGTACCTATAATCGCAAGTAAAAATAATAAAAAATAGCATTAATCTACTCTTGATCACTTAAGAGAGCTTCAGTACTATTGAATTCCAGACAAAATAACCAGGTCTTATGCGGGCCTTACACCACGCAATATTATTGCGCAGTACTCGGTATTGCACAGTTAAATTGACCGTGTAAGGTCCTTACTGCGCAGTAATTTCGGTTTGCCCAATATATTGTGGAATGTTAAAAAAATTAAATATTTTTTGGAACTTCTTCAATATATTGCGCAGCATACTGCGTCGTGTAAGGCAAATTAAAGGCAAATCTCAATATTTGCTTCACATACATACTTGAATTGTTTTTTTTTTATTATTAAATACAAACATCGCCTACGCAAAAATAAAAAAGTTGAAGATTGAAGTGCATTCAGGTAGTAGGTAGCTAAAAATTCGATTCCTATGTAAACAAAATAAAATGCACGACTGGTTCGCACGAACTTGCTCTAATGAGTGACAGTGGTTTAGGGGCTTGAGATTTTGGTAAAAATAAAATTTTCAAAACTCTTAAATAAATACTTTAACTAATTTGAGCTGAAAAAAAGTGCGCCATTTTATTTCTTGGATAAATTTGAATTTATGAGAATAAATTTATAAAAATCTGTGGAGCGGTTTTTAAGAAAAAAAGTTTTTTTTTGAAAAACTTTTTGAAAAAAATTTTCAAAAAAAATTCAAAAACGCCAGTTCATAGGTATTCAGCAAATACATTTATTTAAAATTTTTAGAAAAAAAATTAATAAGCAGTTTTCAAAATAATAATTTTAAAATTTTTACTTGCGATTATAGGTACTATAAGGCAAGTTATGCATTCGTCGAAAAAAAAAGTTTTGAGATAACAATCAAACATGACATTACGATGATAGCGAAGACGAAAAAAGATGGTCTAAAAATTCTGTCCGTCTGTATGTCTGTCTGTCTGTCTGTCTGTCTGTCTGTCTGTCTGTCTGTCTGTCTGTCTGTCTGTATGTAGACCTACAGCCCAAACGGGTGGGCCGAATTGCTTCAAACTTGGTATATAGACTTTTTTAGGTATTGTACAGAAAGGAAATTGAAATTTTTTTTTAGCTCAAAAAATAACGGTACCTGCCATACAACCGTTACTTTAAAGCTTATTTTTCTCAAAAACGGCTCTAACGATTTTTAATTAAAAAAATCAGTGTTGCTTTTTAGGTACGACCAATCATATGGCTGAAAAAAAAGTTTTAAAAAATGGCTAAGAACGGTACTTTCCATAGGACCGTTTTTTTTGCTTTCGACTATCTCGAAAACGACTCAACCGAATCTTTCGAAATTTCACACACATATAGCTGTAGGTAGCTCAATTGGTATTGCATACCAATATTTTTAAAAAACATTTTTTTTGTATTTTTAAAAGCATTTTTAAAAAAAAATTTAAAAAATTATTATTTTGAAACTGCTTATTAAATTATTTTTTAAAAATTTTAAATAAATGTATTTGCTGAATACCTATGAACTGGCGTTTTTGAATTTTTTTTGAAAATTTTTTTCAAAAAGTTTTTCAAAAAAAACTTTTTTTCTCAAAAACCGCTCCACAGATTTTTCTAAATTTATTCTCATAATTTCAAATTTATCCAAGAAATAAAATGGCGTACTTTTTTTTCAGTTCAAATTAGTTTAAGTATTTATTTAAGAATTTTGAAAATTTTATTTTTATCAAAATCTCAAGCCCATAAACCACTGTCACTCATTAGAGCAAGTTCGTGCGACCCAGTCGTGCATTTTATTTTTTTTTAAAATGCTTTTAAAAATACAAAAAAATATTTTTCAAAAATATTGGTATGCAATACAAATTGAGCTACCTACAGCTATACGTGTGTGAAATTTCGAAGGAATCGGTTGAGTCGTTTTCGAGATAGTCGAAAGCAAAAAAAACGGTCCTATGGAAAGTACCGTTCTTAGCCATTTTTTAAAACTTTTTTTTCAGCCATATGATTGGTCTTACCTAAAAAGCAACACTGATTTTTTACTTGCGATTATAGGTACTATAAGGCAAGTTATGCATTCGTCGAAAAAAAAAGTTTTGAGATAACAATCAAACATGACATTACGATGATAGCGAAGACGAAAAAAGATGGTCTAAAAATTCTGTCCGTCTGTATGTCTGTCTGTCTGTCTGTCTGTCTGTCTGTCTGTCTGTCTGTATGTAGACCTACAGTCCAAACGGGTGGGCCGAATTGCTTCAAACTTGGTATATAGACTTTTTTAGGTATTGTACAGAAAGGAAATTGAAATTTTTTTTTTAGCTCAAAAAATAACGGTACCTGCCATACAACCGTTACGTTAAAGCTTATTTTTCTCAAAAACAGCTCTAACGATTTTTAATTAAAAAAATCAGTGTTGCGTTTTAGGTACGACCAATCATATGGCTGAAAAAAAAGTTTTAAAAAATGGCTAAGAACGGTACTTTCCATAGGACCGTTTTTTTTTGCTTTCGACTATCTCGAAAACGACTCAACCGATTCTTTCGAAATTTCACACACATATAGCTGTAGGTAGCTCAATTTGTATTGCATACCAATATTTTTGAAAAATATTTTTTTGTATTTTGAAAAGCATTTTTTAAAAAAAAATTTAAAAAATTAATATTTTGAAAACTGCTTATTAATTTTTTTTTTAAAAATTTTAAATAAATGTATTTGCTGAATACCTATAAATTGGCGTTTTTAAATTTTTTTTAAAATTTTTTTTCAAAAAGTTTTTCAAAAAAAACTTTTTTTCTCAAAAACCGCTCCACAGATTTTTATAAATTTATTCTCATAAATTCAAATTTACCCAAGAAATAAAATGGCGTATTTTTTTTTCAGCTCAAATTAGTTTAAGTATTTATTTAAGAATTTTGAAAAATTTATTTTTATCAAAATCTCAAACCCTTAGACCATTGTCACACATTAGAGCAAGTTCGTGCGACCAAGTCGTGCATTTTATTCTTTAATGTGTCTCGTTTGTTTGTTTTTTGTACATAGTTCACAAGTGTTTATAAACGTCTTTACCATTTGTCTCATATTTTTCCAAGTATTTTTGCTTGAGTTTAATTACAGTTTTTCGAATACCTAAATGTCCTCCATGTGGTGTGTTGTGGTAATCTTTTATTATGTTTAATTGTTCTTAATTTTTAATTATTCTTTTAGAGGACTTACGAGCATATATAATTATTTTCGTGGGCGAGCGTTTATCATCTGGTTGCAACCTATTATAAATATCTTTTAATTTTTCTTTTTCAATATATGTGAATATTTAATCTTCTTCACTAAGCGCTATTTCTTTTATGGGTACCCTTTTTAAAACTGATACGAACTTCTCCAGGTTCGAAACGTGTTTCGCTGGATTATCGCTGCATCTCACAATAATTTAATTTTTTTCATCTCAATACTATCATTTTTACTTGCTATTATAGGTACTATAAGGCAAGTTATGCATTCGTCGAAAAAAAAAGTTTTGAGATAACAATCAAACATGACATTACGATGATAGCGAAGACGAAAAAAGATGGTCTAAAAATTCTGTCCGTCTGTATGTCTGTCTGTCTGTCTGTCTGTCTGTCTGTCTGTCTGTATGTAGACCTACAGCCCAAACGGGTGGGCCGAATTGCTTCAAACTTGGTATATAGACTTTTTTAGGTATTGTACAGAGGGGAAATTGAAATTTTTTTTTTAGCTCAAAAAATAATGGTACCTGGCATACAACCGTTATTTTAAAGCTTATTTTTCTCAAAAACGGCTCTAACGATTTTTATTTAAAAAAATCAGTGTTGCTTTTTAGGTACTACCAATCATATGGCTGAAAAAAAAGTTTTAAAAAATGGCTAAGAACGGTACTTTCCATAGGACCGTTTTTTTTTGCTTTCGACTAACTCGAAAACGGCTATACCGATTCTTTCGTAATTTCAAACACATATAGCTGTAAGTAACTCAATTTGTATTGCATAGCAATATTTTTGAAAAATATTTTTTTGTACTTTTAAAAGCATTTTCTTAAAAAAAATTTAAAAAATTCATATTTTGAAAACTGCTTATTAAATTTTTTTCTAAAAATTTCAAATAAATGTATTTGCTGAATACCTATGAACTGAAGCTTTTGAATTTTTTTTGAAAAATTTTTTCAAAAAGTTTTTCAAAAAAAAACTTTTTTTCTCAAAAACCGCTCCACAGATTTTTATAAATTTATTCTTATAAATTCAAATTTATAAAAGAAATAAAATGGCGTACTTTTTTTTCAGCTCAAATTAGTTTAAGTAATTATTTAAGAATTTTGAAAAATTTATTTTTATCAAAATCTCAAGCCCCAAGACCACTGTCACACATTAGAGCAAGTTCGTGCGACCCAGTCGTGCATTTTATTTAAATCGAAATCGTTAGAGCCGTTTTTGAGAAAAATAAGCTTTAACGTAACGGTTGTATGGCACGTACCGTTAGTTTTTGAGCTAAAAAAAAAAAATTCAATTTCCCCTCTGTACAATACCAAAAAAGTCTATATACCAAGTTTGAAGCAATTCGGCCCACCCGTTTGGGCTGTAGGTGTCTATACATACAGACAGACAGACAGACAGACATACAGACGGACAGAATCTTAAGACCATCTTTTTTCGTCTTCGCTATCAACGTAATGTCATGTTTGATTGTTATCTCAAAACTTTTTTTTTTCGACGAATGACCTATAATCGCAAGTAAAAATCGTTTTCACACAGCTTGTGTGAAGGAAGGCAATAATATTTTGCAATAATATTGCATCGTGTAAGGACAACGCATTTTCACGCAATATTTTTGGCCAATATCTTGAGCAATAATATTGCGTGGTGTAAGGCCCGCATTAGGTTGTTTCAATATGATTATAATAGAAAGAAGAAGTTTATTAAACAAGCGGTACGATAAAAAATAGTAAAACTGTCTAAAGGCAGTAGTTCGATAGATGGGTACCGTTACTAAATTAGAGGGCTTACCGCGAATATTACATCTGTCTAGGACCCAAAAGTTCAGATTGCCAGATGAAGCAAAAAAAACCTTTTAAATTTTCAAGCAATAAAGATGACGTATTTGAAGAATGTTCAAATCTCGAAACAAAGGAAACTGAGATGTAGGCGGTGTTTTTGGAGGATAAGAAGTGGTTGAATTTTGTTATAGTATGTTACACTCCAGCAGCAGATGCCATACTGTACCTTTGACTGATAGGTTAGTAGAGCACACACGTTTCAAATAAAAAAAATGTCTTAGTGTATGGCGAAAGTATTTCCTTAGAGCATCAGTGTGATTTGAAAAAGACAAATTTGAATCAAATATTAACCCCAAGTACCTGAACTCTTCTACTTGTTCAATTATAAAAAAATTTCCTGAGCAATCAAAATTACTCAAAAAATTTTAAGAAGAGTAACAAGCACAGTAGGTTTATTTAAGTTTTTCATGAAAATCAAAAAAACCTTGACAGAGCGGCGCGGGCGGCCGGCGCGGCAGACGGCCGGCAGCTATAGAACTAGTTATATTATGATGGACAGAGAAAAGGAAGGGAGTGGTAAAGGAAAAAGGACAAAATGGAATGGTGGATAGAATTTTTAGTGTGGGTTTTTGTTTCCTTTTTTGTCTGTTGGCTTTGTTGTTATTTCGCAAGCGTTTAGTTTTCGTATTGTAAATGAATGGGTAAGTTCTATTCTGTTTAATTTAGTTCAAAGAGTGATGGGCATAATCGAATGATTTTAATAATCGAGATGTTAGTATTCGAGTGATCTGAATAATCGAATGATCATTCGAGATATGAATTACTTACTACTAACAAACTAAAACCTAACAATTTTCATTTAATGTGTTTTTTCCTGTTAGGTAGTAAGAACAATAAAGAAAAATGCTTGAATATTTGCTTCAAAGCAAAAACCTACTCGAATACCTGTTGAGATCTGAGATACATCATACAACATACAAGATACAAATGAGACATGAGATTTATGCATAGGAGATATGAGACATGAGTGATGAGTGATCTGATTACTATTTTCATTCGAATGAAAGCATATTGGCATGGCACCGTGAACCGAGTACCGGGAAGTGAACCGAAAACCGAGAACTGAATGAGAGAGAAGACTCATACAGTAGGAGAAATTAAGAAATGACACCAGTAAAACAGCATTTATGTGTGTTTGTTATTTATATGGATTTCTCTTCGGCTTTGGTGTCAGATAAGAAGAGAAGCTGTGGATATATTAAAATAGGGGTTGAATGCACGAATACACATAAACTACACAAAACACAACACAAACAATCAACGTCTAGAGTTCTCAATTATGTGTATTTCGTTTTCAGTTCTCGACTCTTGAGTTTTCAGGTTCTCCCTGTGCTTACCCCAGTAAATAGTAGGTAGGATCAGTATGGGAAATCATTCGAATGATTCAATTTAAGAATCGAGATATCTCGAGATATTGTCTGAATCGATTATATCGGTTCAATAGAAAAACTTCATTTAAGATTATAATAATATAATAAGTTGTTGGCTTTAAAAAAAGGTATAGCATGGCATTGTAGGAGTTACCTTTATTTTTTAATAATTTTTTTTTTCAAATTTAAGTCATGTTTTTAGAAAATTGACCCTCCTGGCTAAACGGAGAGGAATTAGACCCCCCTCCCATACGATTTTTTTCTTGTCTCAACCCAACCTACACGCTCTAGGTTTTTGGCCCAACATTTGTGAATCACCCTGTATAACAGACAATGAAAAATCCATGAATAAAAGTAAACAAAATGTACTTAGCTGTACGTTAGGTACATTTCGATATCGTAATTTTTACTTGTGATTATTGGTAGGTACTACATATAAGGCAAAATATGCATTCGTAAAAAAAAATCTAAAAATCAAACATGACATTACGATGATAGAGAAGTCAAGAAAAGTGGTTCCGACAATTCTGTCTGTCTGTGTGTCCGTCCGTCTGTATCGGCACCTACAGCCTAAACGGCTGGACCGATTTGCTTCAAACTTGGTACCTACATTCCTACATATTTAGTATTATTATGACGTACTACAGAGGGGTTTTTGGAATTAGGATTCTAGCTCTTAAACTAACGGTAGGTACTTGCCATACGATTTTAAGTGACAAATTATTTTTGCTCGAAAACGGCTCCTACGATTTTCATTAAAATTTCTTAAATGTTTTCTGTGCAAATTGTACGTTTTGGTTGGAATAGATTTTCCAGGAAAAGTCTTATAACGGTACCTCCCATTATACCGGTTTTTTCTTAAATCAGATTTTCTCGTAAACTACTTGACGGATTTCGATGACATGACAAAATACGAGCCTTTTTATAGGCGGAATAATACGAATTATTAAATTTTTCAACAAAAAGTTTTTTTGAGTTTAAAAAACATTTTTTTTTAATTTTTTTTTTTACTCCAAAAACGGTTTGATCTATTTTATTAAAATTTCATTTTTCTGATAAAAACTACAAGTTGCTAGAAGTTGGCATACTCAAAAAATATTTGGAATATTTTTTCGAAAAGTTTTTCAAAAAAACAGTTTTTTGAAAAAACTGGTCGAACGATTTTGAAAAAAAAAAATTTCTTAAAATTCTTAACAGTAAACGAAATAAGATGTTTTACCTCATTTTTTCCAAAAAATGATTTAACTAGTGATTTCTAAGTGATCAATAAAATTTTATATCATTTTTTTCTTTGCTTTTTTTCCAAAATCTCAAACCCCAAGACCACTCTCACACATTAGAGCAAGTTCCTCCGACCCAGTCGTGCACTTTATTCTTTTAGGTAGGTATCTAAGAGAAGTATTATGTAGGCCAATATCTTTTTGAATTTTGATATTTAGATGTAAAGAAGTTGGAGGGCTTAGGTATAGGTACCTGTAGTACCTATATCTTCATTTAAGATTTTGTGCGGTCTTTTTTTTGTTGTCAGATAGAAAGAAAGATTTGAAAATTAAATTCTTCAATTAAAACATGTGTGCTTTTTTTAGGAACAAAATCCTTTTTTGACTTAATTTTTGTCTAGATAATTTGAACAAACTCTTGAAACATTTGCTGATAGAGAGAACAGCTTGAGCAAATTAATGAATATTTTAAAACATCAACTCATTGGACTCAGTTTTTATTAAATTCATTGAGTTATCTATAATGGGAAACTGACTAAGTTGTCTTTTTTTGTAGATTGCAAACAAATTTTAAAGATGCAGATTGGTAAACCGTATCGAATTAAAGCGAATTTGACTTTTGTGCTCAAAACACCCATAATCGTCATCAAACATATCATTATAGTTCTTTGATTAACAAAATATTTACTTAAAAAAAATAAAATACGTTCAAGCCCCAGGGAAAAGCGCAAAATATTGGACAAAAAAAGAATGTTTCCTGCCTTTTTGCTGAAAAAAATTATTTTAAATATATATTAAAAAAAAATAAAAATGCACATAACTGCATAGATCTTTTGGCTTAGGTAAAAAGGAAATTTGGCTTTGCTACCTGTTATACTTTGGAAGTTTTATCAAATATTGCATTCATATACTACTATGCAAACTTGCCCTATTTTTCATAGTTTTGTATATTTTTTTTATTGGAAATTGATTAATAAATTAAAAACAAAATAGTGTTATTCTCTTTTGAGATCTATTTACTCTCTGAAAAAAATATAAAAAAAATAAAAAAGTTTGATTTAACCCCTGCCCCACTAATAACCGCAAGCACTTACCTAAATTTGATGAATTTCTAATGTTCCTAGCGGTTTTTGGGAGCAAATTTTTTTTTTTAAATTTATATAACTACAAAAACATTTTCTTCAATATATTTGCAACCAAAACCTCTTTATTTCATTAAAATTTTTTAAGTATTGCGAACGCTACAGAGCTTAGCGCAAAGCACCAGC
>OU696696.1:110806235-111025060 GCA_916050605.2 Platycheirus albimanus
CGTACAATTATCTCAAGAATGATATTGAAGAGGTACCATGACAGCGCGTCACCCTGTCGTTAACCTTTCTCCACATTAAATGAGTCGGTGGTGTTCTTACCAACCATGACGGAGCAGCGCGAGTTCTCCATATTCATCCTGCACAATCGAACGAGTTTAGCAGGGAATATAAGAAGTAACATGGCTCTGTATAGCTCGTTCCTGTTCACGCTGTCATAGGTAACTTTAAAATCGATAAAGAGGTGGTGAGTATCGATCAGGAATTCTTGGGTCTTTTCCAAAATCTGCCGAAGTGTGAAGATAAGGTCGACGGTTGACTTACCGGGCCTTAAACCACACTGATAGGGCCAATCAGTTCATGTGCGACAGGGCTCAGACGTTCACACAGAATGGCCGACAAGATTTTATATGCGACATTTAGGACTGATACCTCTGTAGTTGGCGGAGTTTAGAGTATCTCCTTTCTTGTGGATAGGGCACACAATGCTGATGTTCTATTAGTAAGGCAAACTTTCATCCGAGCATATTATACAGATGAGTTGGTGTATGCCCCTCACCAAGTTATCTCCAGCTGCTTTGAAGAGTTCAGCCGTAAGGCCATCCACTCCAGCAGCATTGTTGGACTTTAGCTTAGATGTTGCTACCCGAACTTCCTCTTGGTCGGGTGAACGGAGATTTTGGTCATCATTATCTTAATCCAATGGATCATTCTGCCTGACAGCGATTAGTTATTTGTCTTCGCCGTTTAACAGTCTGCAGAAGTGTTCTTTCCAAATTCTTAGCACTGACTGTGTATCTACTACGACGTTCCCACCCTCATCTCTACGTGCTTCCGCTCGGTCTTTGTAACAGTTGGACGAATGTTTTACCCTTTGGTAGAACTTTCTTAAATTGCTTCACCCCTCAATATAGCTATTCAATCATTTGTATTTCCAGTTCTCTTTTTTTCTTCCTGAAAAGCCAATTATCACGATTTACTTTTTATAAATGAATGAATCTAAACGCGAACAAATAAATTTAACTTCAAGATTGATATGTATGAATACTCGTATCAGACACTGTAATCATTATTATGTATTAACGCGTCTCTTTTGTTTTATATTTACCATAGTTCATAAGTGAAGTAAATAAATTTAGTCTTAAACAGAGTGCCGTGGCTTTCATTTGTCTGCTCCCTAACATATGTGAAATTGGCGACGAGGAAAAAAATAATTGTTCTTCGTGTCGAAACAAAAAACAAAAAAAAAAAAAAGTCTCACACTGTATTTTTTTCCCGGTCGAGAGTTCGGTATAATAATACGGCAAAATTAAAATACTTTTTTTTTTTCTTCAATCACAGAAGAATATAAATTAACAACAATTCATATCCATATTCATTTCATATACCTTTCCTAAAAGATTCCCATAAGTTAACAACAATTCATACCCATATTCATTTCATATACCTTTCCTAAAAGATTCCCATATTCCATATTCCTAACTAAGCGCATTCCTATATACCTAAGTGCATTACCCTTAGCACCCAACGCTTCATTTCCTACACACTTCCTTTCATTATCTTAGTCAGCATAATAATAATAATAATAATAAAATTGATTTGTAAGCAAATATAGCATTAAGTTAAAATAAATAAACGCAATGAGTCAGTTGTAAACTCACAAAGAAAGATAATACATCTTTTATTTACTGGCGCCCAACTATTTTTTTTCGCATAGTATTGTGTGCTCCGAAAATCTTCATAAAAAGAGAATAGAGCAATTGTTTTACACAAAAACGCGTATAAATAAATAAAAAAAAACCCACTCTTTATTTTTTTCTGCGGAACATTTTTGTCTCAATAAAAGCGGTGTATTAAGCTGTGATTTGTCTCAATAAAAGCGGTGTATTAAGCTGTGATTTGTCTCAATAAAAGCGGTGTATTAAGCTGTGATCGAGAAATACTTACATACGGAAGCGATGCTGGTTTTTATTTTGTAAGAAACTAATAAGTATTATTTTAGTGCTATTTTTTGTATTATTTAAAAATAATTTATAATTTGAACGAATAATTTTGGTTATTAAATCACAATGGCTGAAATTGCCCAAATCATTTCATCAGCCGTTCAAGCAGCCGTAGAAACAGCATGTGCGTCTATAGTTTCGCGAATAAACGAGTTAACTGAAGAAAATAAGCAAGTTAACGAAGGTGTCTTAGATAAAATTGAAGAATTAACAGACAAAGTAAACTCAGTACATTTACAATCCCCTTCAGTCGTGGCCTATGAGCCCATTTCTGTCGTTCTTCCAACGGTAAAATGTGAAATTTCACTGGATGTAGTTAAACCCATACCAGATTTTTCTGGTGAAAGTGCAAAATACATTTCTTGGCGCCAAGCTGTCAAGACTGCCATGAAATTATTTCAGCCTTATGAAGGATCCGAGAGACACTATCAGGCTGTCGCAATAATTCGTAACAAAATTGTCGGTTCCGCTGATTTAATTTTATCTTCTTTTAACACGGTCCTTAATATTGACGCAATAATTGCTCGTCTTGACAATTCGTACTCTGACAAACGCCCACTTCACGTTTTAGAGAACCAATTGAGCATTTTATGCCAAGGAACTTTGTCCATATCGGAGTACTTCGATAGAGTAGAGAAGCATCTAACTTCAATCACTAACAAAATATCCATGGATTATTCAGGTAATAACCAATTAATTAATTCTTTAGCAACGAAATACCGAGGTGATGCACTGCGTGTGTTTATTTCAGGCCTTAATAAGCCCATTTGCAATATTTTGTTCTCTGCTGGTTGCGAAGACTTGCCCTCTGCATTAGCCAAGGCCCAAGAGCTTGAAGCAAACCAATATAGGTATAACTTCGCTAGAGCCTTTGATAACAGCCTTTATGCTGATCCCAGATCAGTAAACGTTCCTCTATGGAACAACCCCAACTATAGGCGAGTTACTCAACCGCACCCCCCCCCCCCCCCCCCCGAATATCTATCAGAAAAATCAAAATTACCAACCAGCAGCACCCAGTGATCATATGAGTGTCGACAACTCGTCTAGAGTCCGACACAGTCAAAAATCACAGATTCAACAAGCGGCACCTGCGGGCAGTAGTAATCAGACCATCAGGCAACAGCCGCAAAACTATGAATTCAGTAGGACTTTTAAGCGCCCACGTGATTCCGATAAGGTACCGTTGGCAAAAACGCAACGAATAAATTTCATAAAGTCAAAAAATAACAACAAAGAACCAAAGAATAGTCCTGGTCCTGACTGCGATACAGAATATGAATTTGAAGACGAATATCAAACCTTCAATGGGGAATACGACGATCAGCTACATTTTTTAGAATAAAGTCGGCTCTACCATATGTTGAAAAGAAACTCGACGATAAAATCGTTATGAGGATTCAATAGACACTGGTACAGCCAAAAACTTAAAAATATACCCTTTTTAAAAGCTATCCCTAATAAGAAACCATTTAAGGTTAAATCCCTTAACGGTGACAACACAATAACCGAGAAATGTAGAATACATTTTTGTGGTGAAACTACAGATTTTTTCCTACTTCCCCAATTAAAAACTTTTGATGCAATAATAGGGTATGATTTTCTCGTGCAAATTAAAGCACACATTGATACCGAACGGTCTTTACTAATTTACGAAAATGGCGAAATGCAAATTAAATATTTTGAATGCCAGCAGGTAAATAATTTAGAAATAGATTCGACAACAGTTCCTGAAACCGTCAGGGATGAGTTTAAAAAATTAATTGAAGACTTTAAGGAAGTTTTCGCTCAGCCCAATGAAAGTTTGCCTTTCAACACAAACATAAAAGCTAGCATTAGAACGCTAGATTTAGAATCTATTTATTCAAAACCAAGACCATACAACATGGCGGCTGTCCCCTTCGTTAACAAAGAATTACAAAGAATGCTTCATGATGGAATAATACGACCATCACACTCCCCATACAACACTCCCATATTGGTAGTAGGGAAAAAAGGTAAGAACGAAGACGGTACTCCCAAATCTAGGCTAGTGTTTGACTACAGAAAGCTGAACGAACGCACTATCCCGGATCGGTATCCCATTCCCGAGAGTTCTGTCATCTTATCGAATTTGGGACAAGCTAAATTTTATTCAACAATAGATCTAAAATCCGGTTTCCATCAAATTCTTTTAGAAGAAAAGGACCGTGAAAAAACAGCTTTTTCCGTAAATAACGGAAAGTATGAATTTTGCAGATTGCCTTTTGGCTTGAAGAACGCTCCAAGCATCTTTCAACGAGCAATCGATAACATTCTCAGAAGCGACATTGGAAAGCGTTGTCACGTCTATATAGACGACGTAATAATATTTTTGCAAACCGAAAATGAGCATTTAGAGGACATAAGAATAGTATTTTCTAAACTCTTTAACGCTAACATGAGAATATCTCCCGAAAAATGTAAATTTTTCAAACATGAAGTTGAATTTCTAGGATTTCTTGTTTCTGGAGAAGGTATTAAGACCTGCCCTAATAAGGTAAAGGACATTGTTGGTTTCGAAGTGCCTAAAACACTTCGTGCTTTAAGATCTTTCCTAGGACTTTCCGGCTATTACCGCCGATTTGTGAAAGACTATGCCCAGATAACTAAACCTTTGACTGAATACCTTAGAGGAGAAAACGGACACATAGGGGAAAATAAGTCTAAAAACATAAAAATACACTTGAATTCAGAAGCTATATGTGCTTTTAACAGAATAAAGAACATTCTAGCATCAGAAGATGTATTACTATTTTACCCTGATTTCCGAAAGCCTTTGGATTTGACTACAGACGCGTCATCGCAGGCAATTGGTGCAGTTCTCTCTCAAGGCGGAAGACCCATTACAATGATATCTCGAACTTTGAGCAAATCCGAAGAGGCGTTTGCAACGAATGAACGTGAAATGCTTGCGATAGTTTGGGCATTGCAAAACTTGAGGAACTACCTTTACGGTGCGCCCGATGTTCATATCTATACAGACCATCAACCACTCACTTTTGCGATATCCGAAAAAAATCCTAATACCAAACTGAAAAGATGGAGAGCATTCATAGAAGAATATTCTCCAACCTTTCACTATAAACCTGGTAAGGAAAACAAGGTAGCAGACGCACTATCTCGACAGCATATAAACACGATCTCTACCTCAGGACAAACTGTTCACAGCGAGGAATCATTAACTAAAGTTATACCCTCAGTAGAAAATCCTATCAATTGCTTCAAGAATCAAATATTTATTAGTCAAGCTTCTGAGAAAAGCAAAAAAGTAAAAATTCTTTTCAAAAAGCAGGTTAGACATGTTATAACATTTACAACTATTGCAGAACTTATTGAATAAATGCGTGATATTCTTCATACTGAAGTAGTCAATGGAATCTATTGCACCCTTGAAACTTTAGGAAAAGTCCAAAACGATCTAATGATTGCATTTCCCAATGAAAAAATGAAATATGCAAAAAAACTTGTTCAAGATGTGTTTAACATAAATGACCAAGAAGAACTGATCGTAAATGAGCATAACAGAGCACATAGGGGGCCACAGGAAAATTTCAAACAAATTATCGCTGAATATTATTTCCCAAATCTTAGGAAACTATGTAATACATACGCTTCTAAGTGTAAAATTTGTAAAGAAAATAAATACCAGCGCAGACCAACACAACATCCAATCGGTGCAACACCAATTCCCACGTATGTAGGAGAAATTCTGCACTTGGATATTTACAATACTAGTAAAAAATATTTTATAACTTGTATGGACAAATTTTCAAAATTTGCCATCATAAAACATATTCCTTCAAGAAATTCTCTAGATATCAAAATTCCATTGATTGAAATCATTTCCCAATTCCGAAATCCAAAAATAGTAGTTATAGACAATGAAGGTGCTTTTACATCATTTTCAACTCAAGCATTATTAAAAAATGAGTTTAATATTTCAACACATTCCGTACCAGCACTTCATAGTCAAAGCAATGGACAAGTGGAAAGATTTCACTCCACTCTTGCAGAAATAGCTAGATGTACAAAAGAGACTACCACAGATGTTGTCGAGTTAATGCTACTATCAACCTTTAAATATAATAACTCAATTCACTCAGTTACAGGTTATAAACCTTCGGAAATATTTCATGATATTTCTAACCAAATGAGCAACGAAATAATTTCCAAACTTAAAATCAAACAAATCAAAGATCTAGAATTTCACAATAATAATACCACACCCAAGGAATTTAACCCAGGTGATAAGGTATACTTAAAAACCAATAAAAGAATTGGAAATAAACTATCTAAATTATATAATCAGAAAACAGTTCAGGCTGATTTAGGCACTGCAATTATAATCCAAGGCAGACAAGCTCACAAAAATAATTTGAGATGATACTCTACTTCCAGATTAACCCAAATATGGCTAGGAACTGCAAATATTATAGACTATTCTGCAGCCCTCTATATCCCCATACCAGCAGGTGAAGTTGCTATCTATCAAGATTATTTTTACCTAAAACATACTACGAATTTTTCTGACATTGAAACGATTTTGTCTGAAAATACAAATATGATAAACCGTATCAAGGATGAAAGATGCAAAGAAGTACTCCTACAAGACAAAGATGAATTGGAACGTTTGTTAAGATTGCTTAAATCTCCAATTAGAAAAAGACGATCCATAGATTTCATAGGTTCCGCAATAAAATTTATCGCAGGGACACCCGATCACCAAGATATGGAAATGTTAAAAATACAGGAAGATAAATTGACTAGGAGTACTAACAGGCATATCGATATTAACACCCAAATTCAAAATAAATTAGATGAAATTACCGACACGATTAATAATCTAAATATTAACGCTCTAAGTAAACAAGGAACGGCTGATAACTATGAAAAACTAACTTCGATAATGTCTAGAAGAAATAGAATAATAATAAATAATTTAAGCAATAATATCTACTCCTTAATATTGGCTAAAAATAATATTGTAAATCCTTTAATTTTAAGTTTAGACGAAATAGAACTAATTGAAATGAAAGAAAATATTGTAACTGAAATAAGTGATTTGTTAAATGTTGCTGATGTTAAAATGTATTACCAAAACGATACTCTGGTATACTTTATTAAAATACCTAAAGTTCAAGAAATTTGTCAATATTTTGAAATCTCGCCAGTCATTTATGACACCAAAATTCTAGATTTAAGTTCCAACAGGTCAGCAAATTGTAAAAAAATAAACTATCCTTTAAGTACATATAAAAAAGCTCCCATCTACTCCTACTGCAAAATAGATCCCAAAAATTCCTGCCTCTCTCACCTCCTGAATAATAACACGGCACAATGCCCATCTACTCACGCCGATCATATAAAAAAAATAGAAGTTGTCGCAGATGGAATCATCATCGCCAGGGACAAGAACATAACTGTTGAGGAAAGGGACCAGCGAATAGTCCTTAATGGTTCCTTCCTAATAACGTATGATAAAAAAATTAAAATTAATGGTAGAGAATATATTACAGATAAGCCATTAATCGCAAATCACCATCCAGCACCAAAAATAACAGTTTTGAACGAATCCGCCTTCAATGAAAAAATCTCCCTACCGTACTTACACAAGTTGCACTTCGTCAACAACCAACAAATTAAGGAATTCAAAGTTACACTTGAGACAACCAAATGGACGTGGTACGGCGTCACAGGAATACTTGTAACAATAATACTTGTGCTACTATACGCCAAACTTAAGCCAAAAAAAGTTACAATCACGACAAATGCAGACCCCGGCTTATCGTCATTAGATAAAGACCTAATGAAAATGCGAGTACTCAGGATCATGAACGAGGACGTTCAAATTTAAGAAGGGGAGAAATTAACAACAATTCATACCCATATTCATTTCATATACCTTTCCTAAAAGATTCCCATAAGTTAACAACAATTCATACCCATATTCATTTCATATACCTTTCCTAAAAGATTCCCATATTCCATATTCCTAACTAAGCGCATTCCTATATACCTAAGTGCATTACCCTTAGCACCCAACGCTTCATTTCCTACACACTTCCTTTCATTATCTTAGTCAGCATAATAATAATAATAATAATAAAATTGATTTGTAAGCAAATATAGCATTATGTTAAAATAAATAAACGCAATGAGTCAGTTGTAAACTCACAAAGAAAGATAATACATCTTTTATTTACTTATAGACTGTTCATTTTCGGTAATGCCAATAAATCTAAATTAACACCAAAAAGAATACGATAGGAGAAAATTTACCTTGCAAAAAAAAAAGTGAAAATGCATTTTTCCTTCAAATCACGTGATTGCAGAAAATTCTAACCATATTATATACCTACAATTATTAACGGTCAAAAAAGTGCATACCTAAATGGTGTTATATATCCACATAAACCATAAGTAAATATTTAATGAGCTCGATTACAAAAAAAGAAAAAAGTGAGAAAGAAGAAATAGAAGAAATAGAAGAACAGTCAAATAACAAAGAAATACCTAAATCGGAACGAAACGGAAAAAGAAACAACCAAAATGTCAACAGGTTTCATAGGAAGAATAGAGTTTTATAATACTGGAGATGATTTCACATCTTATGTGGAAAGAATGTCTCATTTACTAAAATTAAATAAAGTGGAAACGGACGAGGACAAAGTGTCTTTTTTAATTGGTGTTGGTGGGGCGGAGTTATATAAAATCGCAAAAACTTTAGTTGCACCAGCAAAACCTGAAACATTAAAATTCAAGGATTTAGTGGCAAAATTGGAAGCCCATTTTAACCCAAAAAAAAAATATTACGGCAGAGAGATTCAAATTTTTAAATGGAAACCAGGGAGCAGAAGAGACCATTTTGGATTTCATTGTTGCAATCAAAAGCTTAGCCGATAATTGCAACTACGGTGAATTCTTATCAGAAGCCCTTAAAGACCGGCTATTGATGGGTCTGAGGGAAACAAAAATACAAAGCAAATTAATTAACACCGGAGATTTGACATTCGAGAAAGCATGTGAGACTGCCTTAAATATGGAACTTATTCAAGCGGAGATGGTGATTTTGAGTGGTGCCAGTAATACAGCAAATTCATCTTTAAATTTTGTACGTCGGAGAGAAGCTGGGGCGAAAAACAACAATCGAGAGGTCGGAGTCCATCAAAACAACACACACCAAAGGCGAATATCCAGTGCCACTTTTGTAAAAAGTGGGGTCATATAAAAAAATATTGTTATGAAGCAAGGTTAGCATATAGATCCAAAAGTAGAAGTAGTAGAAATAGAAGTAGTAATGATGGTAAATTTAAAAATAAAATGTACACTAATTATAGTAACAACAAAAATTACAAAAACATAAACAAATGTGAAACTGAAGAAATAGAAAAAGACGTGTCTAACTTAGATATTGGTTACATAAATAACATAACAGCTGGCAATAAACCCCTATATATATATGTGGAGTGTAATGGTAAGCAGTTAAAAGTGGAAGTGGACACGGGCGCTTGTGCGTCGATTGTACATATAAAAACATATAATGAATTTTTTAAATATATGGCAATTTATAAGTCATCTAGAGAGTTGCATGTGATTTCAGGTGAAGATGTTAAGGTTGTTGGTTGCGTTAAAGTTGCTATGAAGTTGGTTGGTGATGTTGAGGTTAATGAGGTGGAATTAGTTGTTGTTGAAAGCCCGAAGATGTTTATTCCTTTGCTAGGAAGGTCGGAATTGGATAAATTTTTTCCATTTTGGAAACAAACATTTCGTTTTCAAACTGATGGTTGTGCGAATGCGATTATTAATAATAATTTTCCGTCAAGTTTAATAGAAGGTTACCCGGAGGTGTTTAAGGGAGATAAAACAAAATCCATTGCGGAATTTAAAGCGCATATTGTTTGTGAAACGGGGGCCACACCAATTTTTTGCAAGCCCTATAATGTGCCATTTGGGAAACGAAAGCAGGTGGAAGAAGAGTTAGATAGGTTGGTTGCTTCAGGAGTTCTCTATCCAGTGAAGTATAGCGATTGGGCATCACCGATTGTGGTCGTGGATAAGCCTAACGGTCAGATTAGGATTTGTGTTGATTGCAAAGTGACGATCAACAATTTAGTGTAAAGTGTGCTCCGGCTGAATTTCAATGCACAATAGATAAAATTTTTAAGGGTATCCCAAAAGTTGAGTGCTACATAGATGACATTCTTGTAGGTGGTTCGATTAGAGAGGAATGTCAAGCGAACCTTTTACAGGTAATAGAAAGGCTTAACAAATACAGAGTTAGGGCCAAATTAGAAAAATGTAAGTTTTTCGAAAACGAGATTGGCTATTTAGGTCACAAAATTTGTGCAGATGGCATTAAGCCAAGCAATAAGAATATTGAAGCTATACAGAGTGCCCCAGCTCCAAAAGATGTAACGCAGTTAAAAGCCTATTTAGGGCTTTTAAATTACTATTCGAGGTTTATACCGAATTTATCAGCGGAGTTACATGAGCTTTATAGGCTCACAAAGAAAGATGTACGTTTTGAATGGTCAGAGGTATGTGAAAAAGTTTTTAGTAGAAGCAAGCAACTTATTATGTCACATAACGTTTTAGCCTATTATGATCCGAATAAAGAAATTGTGTTGCATTGCGATGCGAGTCCATACGGTGTGGCAGGTGTACTTTCGCATATCATAGACGGCGTAGAACGCCCAGTATTATTCGCTTCAAGTTCGTTGAGCAAGGCGGAGAAAAATTATTCTCAACTTCATAGGGAAGCCTTGGCAATAATTTTTTCAGTGAAGAAATTCCACAAGTATATTTATGGTAAGCCATTTACAATTTATTCGGACCATCAACCCCTAAGGGATATATTTAATTCTAAAAAATCGTCACCTGCTGTTGCTGCTGGTAGGATACATAGGTGGGGAGTTTTGTTAGGAATGTATCAGTACAATATTGTGTACAAAAAAGCATCACAGATGACAAACGCCGATGCTTTGTCGAGAGTCCCTTTACCGGCATCGACTGGTTTTGAAGATGTAGAGTTTGAAACAAGTCAAGACTGGGTGCTAAGAAACGTTCTGAATATGGTGAAAAGTGGATGGCCTAGTACAGTAAATGAACAATTCTTAAAATATTATCATAAAAGGAGCGATTTGGACTTGGAAGATAATTTTATTTTCTATGGTAACCGTTTAGTTATCCCCAAAGTGTTGCAAGAAAGAGTTTTAAAAATTCTGCACGATGGTCACATTGGCATTTTCCGTATGAAAATTCTTGCACACTCATATTTTTGGTGGCCAGGAATAGACACTGATGTAGAATCTTATGTGCGCGATTGCGAAGTTTGTGTTGCTTCTCACAACCATCCTATTTCGAATTTTCATAAGCCCTGGCCAGAAGTCTTGAAATTTTTTGAAAGGATTCACATTGATTTTTTTTATTTCAAAAATAATAACTATTTGGTAGTAGTAGACAGTTATAGTAAATGGATGGATGTTAAACTTATGAGAAACACTAAATATGAAAATGTTGCGTCTACTTTGAGAACGATTTTCTCGTATTTTGGGTTACCGATGGTCCTAGTTTCTGACAACGGACCTCCTTTTAATTCTGAAGATTTCCAACAGTTTTGCAAATCCAATCATATAAAGTGCATGAAAAGTCCGCCGTATCACCCACAATGCAATGGGGCAGCCGAGAGGGCAGTTCAGACAGTAAAAACTGGTCTAAAAAAGATGTTGTCGGATTCTAATAATGAAACAATTCCAATTCAAACGCTTTTAGATAAGTTTTTGTTGAAGTACCGATCAACACCTTCAGCAAATTTAAAAAAATCACCAAATGAAGTCATATTCAATTGTAGGCCGAGAACATTGATTGATTTTATAAATCCGAATCGCGAGAAAAGCAAAATTGAAGAAAACATTGACCGGAAAGGTGTAAAAATTAAATTTCGGAGGAGTCAGAAACTTCCATTTCGAACTGCAAGCCAATTTAATTGTTATTTAAAAAAAGGGGATAGAATATTATATAAATCAAAAAACAAATCCTTTGATTGTAAATGGATTCCTGGAATCATAGAAGACAAACTGGGCAATGTTATGTATCTCATAAACATTGATGGTTTGAAACGCACTGCACATATTTCACAGTTGAAAAGAAGTTGTTTAAAGACTGTGAGCTTTGCTACCAATGTTTTAGGGAGTCATAACAAGCCTACTAGTCCAATCAAGAGAAATACTGTAAAACGAAAAAGGTATGTTTTTGGTAATGACAAAGATTCTTTAAGAAGGTCTAAACGATTAAAAAATTATATTGTTAATTATAAACAATAAATAATATAAATGTTTTAACATTATAATTTTATTCGAACAAAAATGTATACTGAATTGTAAATTGAATTACGAAAATGTATTGCCTTATTATATGCAAATATTAATATTATGGAATTAAAAACTTTTATTATAAGATGCTTAATTTGTTTTCATACTAATATCGATTATAACTTTTATCTAAGTGGAGAGGAGTGATATGTATGAATACTCGTATCAGACACTGTAATCATTATTATGTATTAACGCGTCTCTTTTGTTTTATATGTACCATAGTTCATAAGTGAAGTAAATAAATTTAGTCTCAAACAGAGTGCCGTGGCTTTCATTTGTCTGCTCCCTAACATATGTGAATGTTTAATGTAATCGTACTATAAGACCGCGGACTATGGATTTTGCGAATCCAAGAAACCAATAATTACTTAATAAACGCAAAAATGCAAACACCCGTCTAGACCGAGAGCCAACGACATAATGAATCAAGTCATTTATATAATGTTGTAAGGCATATCAATAGAAAGCGTTAGGGGAGTTAGACAAGAAAAAAATTGTCTGGCAGTTTTTTGGTGTGACGAACATGGGGTAAATTCGACACAAAAGTGTGACAAAAATGAAACAAGTCAAGTCACATATATAATGTTGTAACTCATTTCAATAGAAAGCCTTTGATTAGTTAGACAAAAAAAAGTTTGTCTTTCAGCTTTTTGGTGTGACGAACATGGGGTAAATTCGACACAAAGTATGACAAAATTTCAAAAATTAACTTATTTGGGTACTTTTGTAACAGAACGAATAAACTGTGTTAAGACAAGAAAAAAATCTTGAGGGAGGGGGGTCTATCCCCCTCCGTTTAGCCGGGAGGGGCAATTTTCTGGAAAAATGACTTATATTCGAAAAAAAAATATTCGAGAAAAAAATAACACTGAAAAAATTAACAACGAGTACAGACAACCGATTGCCCAAATTCAACAGCTAAGACATTATAGTATTTTTGATTTTTGGAATGAGATAAGCTTAATCAAAAATTAATGCAATGTATTCATGTTCGGTAATATTTTTAAAATTGCACATGCCGTTCTTTCCGTTTCCCATTCGTCGGCAAATGTGGAACGAATATTTTCCTATCAGAATATTATTAAGTCGAAATGTTGAAACAGAATGCAAGTCCAAACTTGTTCTGCCTTTATAGCCACAAAAAATTTGTTATAGTTTTGATTTTAATGGAAATATTTAAAAAAATAATGTGCAAAATGCAAGCATTTTGAATGCAAGCATTTTGACAAAAGAACTGTTAGACTGAAAACTATAGAATAATTTTCACTTCTGGCAAAGTACCTTTCTACTTGTAAACATATTTTGTACGTTTTTCAACTTTTGTGTGTTTTATGATAAATATTTATGTACATATGTTAATACATGTATATTAATGAACTGTTTTTATGTTTTGAATAATAAAATATTTTTGATACATATAATTTACATAGTTTTTCATTAAAAGAAAAATTCGGTACAATTGACTTCATTTCAGTACAATTTCAAAAGGTTTTTCAGTACAATCGAAAAATGTCATTTTCCATCCCTGATTGATATGCCTTATAAAGGGTGATTTTTTAAGAGGTTTAGAACTTTTTTTTTTAAAAAAACACAAAAAATTCAAAAAAATGAATGAAATATTTATTTGAATCGATAGTTTGAACCTTGCAATTTAATGTTTAAAGATAATTTCATGCAAATGTTGACCGCGGCTGCGTCTCAGGTAGCCCATCCGCTGAGTCCAATTTTGGCATACTCCTTCACACATATCGGCCGGTATCTCACGAATGAATGCATGGATGTTGGCTTCCAGTGCGTCAATCGAAGCGGGCTTGTCCCTATAGACATTAGCCTTGACATACCCCCACAAAAAATAGTCTAATGGTGTCAAATCGCACGATCTAGGCGGCCAATTGACCGGCCCGAAACGTGAAATTAACTGTTCACCAAACTCGCCTCGCAATTGCGCCATTGTTTCGCGTGCTGTGTGGCATGTGGCACCGTCTTGTTGAAACCACATATCATGCAAGTCAAGAACTTCCATTTCGGGCAAAAAAAAGTTTGTTATCATCGCTCGGTAGCGTTCACCATTGACAGTAAAGCTGCGATTCGCATCATCTTTGAAGAAATATGGCCCAATAATGCCGCCGGCCCATAAACCGCACCAAACAGTGGCTTTTTCAGGATGCATTGGTAGCTGTTGCAATGCTTCTGGCTGATCTTCACTCCAAATGCGGAAATTTTGCTTATTTACGTACCCATTCAACCAAAAATGAGCCTCATTGCTGAACACAATTTTTCGATAAAAAAGCGCGCGATGAACATTTCGAACCGAGCACGTATTTTGATAGTAAAATTCAATAATTTGCAAGCGTTGTTCATTTGTAAGACGATCCATGGTTAAATTGCAAACCAAACTGAAGCTGTTTGACAGTGACACAAGGTACTAAACACACGTCAGCTGTCAAAACCAGTGTTGCCAAAACCAAACCAGCTAAAAAATCACCCGTTATAAATGACTTAATTCATTATGTCGTTGGCTCTCGGTCTATTAAGCGGCATATACACTGGTCAAAATCGTATCAAGCAGGTGAGAATGTGTGCGTCATGATTGATGAAAAATCAAAAAAAATTGATTTTTCTTCAAGCATTCAACGTATACGTATTGCACACACTCTTACATGCTTGATGAGATTTTGACCAGTGTATATGCCGCTTTAGACACGTCTCGTTATGTATGTATATGCTTAAATTAAAATGTTTTGATTTTTGATCGATCGGATTTCAACGCTTAACTAATGAATATTCGTGAATGCTTGCTTGTCCAAGCATATTCTCATTTTTGCGAGGAATGTTGCAAAAAAACGCTTCTCTGCTCACAGTGAGGAGAATATTTTTAAAATTCATATCAATATTTACAAAACAAGGGATTCTCGAAGAAAACTCAACGTGAAAAAGAATTTACAAACACAGCATGGGAGAGATGCTTGATAAATCTTTGATCAGTGAATGCCGCATTTGTTTATAATTTATAGTACTCCCAATAAGAGGAACGTTTGGTGCGCCATCTATGGACGAAGTTCACAAACACTTTGGTGAGTTTCGGAGTGGTTTTTGTCTAGATTGCCATGGGAAGCAAAAACAACAATAGAAGACATTTGAAGTAAAGTAGATAAGAGAACTAGCGCCGCAATTGACGAAGTTCAGAATTAAAATGTATACACATACACAATGATGCCGCTTATGTTGGAGCAATTTATAGAAAATACAACACTTGCATTGAATTGCGATAGAATTTTGACCTCGGGACGACCACTAGTGTAAGCAAATGTTCAAAAAAATCCTTATAATCGCGCTATTGTCATGCATTTTGTTTGCATAGAGTCCAATTGAAACCAAATTGCTAAATTGTTGGCTTTTTGCTCTTAGCTCCGTAGTTTGCATTTTAAAATTCGGCAAATATCACGAACATTTAAATTTTTACTATATTTTCTATCTTTTAGAACACCAACGCTCAACTTATTGAAAATGAAGCATACGTCAACACATTTGTAAATGAAGAATGCATTGATTTGTTGGCTATAGGCGACCATGAAAGTAAGTACTTGTTCAAAGTTATACTAGGCTTAATATAAGATTACTTCATACTTAACCAAACATTACATAACATATGTAAGAGCCAAGTGCTCTTTTGAATGAACAAACCCTTCAAGAAAAACTCCTTTTTATGTTTTGTATACAATCAAAAAATTATAAATTTAAGAAGCAGGAACCCACACAAAGTGCCTTCTGCGAAACAACGTTGTTGTTTTTATTTATCAATATTATGTTTTGGATATTTATATTACAAAATTTGTAATACGTATCTGTGTAACTGGACACATTGTGTAAAAAGCTGTGAAATTCACTGTCATCGATTGGGGTTGTCGAATAAAACCTCTTTACTTTATCATTTACAAAAAAAGTCATTCCAAATCATATACGTTACGAAGAAGCATCGAACAAAAAATATAATAAGAGAATTACTCAAAATAACTAAATAAATTTCTCTTCTTTATTAATTTAAGGCAGAGTAAATCTAATAATGACTTATGAGTAGCGACAGTCTTCACACACAAACAACTTCTATCAATAGGTACAAGAAAAATCTAAAAAAAATTCTTATAAGCATAAACGATTATAAAAGCTAATACAAAAAATCAATCAAAATACATTTATACAAAGCGAGCAAAATGACATGCATCATATAAAAGTAAGCAAACGAAACACGTCATGTCTCAACTATAGCTTTATTTTTAAGTGATCAAATCTTCTTAAACCTAGTTGTCATACAGTTTTATAATCCGTTTACATAAATCATTCGATTGCACAGCAAGAAAAGATAACATGACTTAGATTATGTATTAATGTTTCGAACAATAATTAAATTATTTGTTTTACTTTCGATAAGGAGTACAGGTGGTCAATTGTGTTTTCATAGACTTTTTTCATCTAGTACATTGAATTATAAAATGTCTTACAGCTCGACTATCCTGATTACAAATCGTCCTCGATTTACATAATTATTAATTTTTTTCTTTATAACAGATAATTCGAAATTACTTTCGAAATTTTTAAGTCATTTTAGTATCAAATTAAAATTTAAATAAAAAATTTCATAAAAACTATATTATGCATTTGGAAACATAATATTAAAACGATATTTGAAATTTGTTTTCAAAATATTAAAAAGCATTTCACATTTTTACTTGCGATTATAGGTACTATAAGGCAAGTTATACATTCGTCGAAAAAAAAAAGTTTTGAGATAACAATCAAACATGACATTACGATGATAGGGAAGACGAAAAAAGATGGTCTAAAAATTCTGTCCGTCTGTATGTCCGTCTGTATGTCTGTCTGTCTGTCTGTCTGTATGTATAGAGAATTGCTTCAAACTTGGTATATAGACTTTTTTAGGTATTGTACAGAGGGGAAATTGAAGTTTTTTTTTTAGCTCCAAAAATAACGGTACCTGCCATACAACCGTTACGTTAAAGCTTATTTTTCTCAAAAACGGCTATAACGATTTCGATTTAAAATAAAATGCACGACTGGGTCGCACGAACTTGCTCTAATGAGTGACAGTGGTTTATGGGCTTGAGATTTTGATACAAATAAAATTTTCAAAATTCTTAAATAAATACTTAAACTAATTTGAGCTGAAAAAAAAGTACGCCATTTTATTTCTTGGATAAATTTGAATTTATGAGAATAAATTTAGAAAAATCTGTGGAGCGGTTTTTGAGAAAAAAAGTTTTTTTTGAAAAACTTTTTGAAAAAAATTTTCGAAAAAAATTCAAAAACGCCAGTTCATAGGTATTCAGCAAATACATTTATTTAAAATTTTAAAAAAAAAAATTAATAAGCAGTTTTCAAAATATTAATTTTTTAAATTTTTTTTTAAAAAATGCTTTTAAAAATACAAAAAAATATTTTTCAAAAATATTGGTATGCAATACAAATTGGGCTACCTACAGCTATATGTGTGTGAAATTTCGAAAGAATCGGTTGAGTCGTTTTCGAGATAGTCGAAAGCAAAAAAAACGGTCCTATGGAAAGTACCGTTCTTAGCCATTTTTTAAAACTTTTTTTTCAGCCATATGATTGGTCGTACCTAAAAAGCAACACTGATTTTTTTAATTAAAAATCGTTAGAGCCGTTTTTGAGAAAAATAAGCTTTAACGTAACGGTTGTATGGTAGGTACCGTTATTTTTTGAGCTAAAAAAAAAATTTCAATTTCCTTTCTGTACAATACCTAAAAAAGTCTATATACCAAGTTTGAAGCAATTCGGCCCACCCGTTTGGGCTGTAGGTCTACATACAGACAGACAGACAGACAGACAGACATACAGACGGACAGAATTTTTAGACCATCTTTTTTCGTCTTCGCTATCATCGTAATGTCATGTTTGATTGTTATCTCAAAACTTTTTTTTTCGACGAATGCATAACTTGCCTTATAGTACCTATAATCGCAAGTAAAAATCAGTGTTGCTTTTTAGGTACGACCAATCATATGGTTAAAAAAAAAGTTTTAAAAAATGGCTTAGAACGGTACTTTCCATAGGACCGTTTTTTATGCTTTCGACTATCTCAAAAACGACTCAACCGATTCTTTCGAAATTTCACACACATATAGCTGTAGGAAGCTCAATTTGTATTGCATACCAATATTTTTGAAAATTTTTTTTTTGTATTTTTAAAAGCATTTTAAAAAGAAATTAAAAAAATTATATTTTGAAAACAGCTTATTTAATTTTTTTCTAAAAATTTTAAATAAATGTATTTGCTGAATACCTATAAACTGGCGTTTTTTGAATATTTTTTTTTTTAATTTTTTCAAAAAGTTTTTCAAAATAAAACTTTTTTTCTCAAAAACCGCTCCATAGATTTTTATAAATTTACTCCCACAAATTCGAATTTATCCAAGAAATAAAATGGCGTACTTTTTTTTTCAGCTGAAATTAGTTTAAGTATTTATTTAAGAATTTTGAAAATTTTATTTTTATCAAAATCTCAAGCCCCTAAACCACTGTCACTCATTAGAGCAAGTTCGTGCGACCCAGTCGTGCATTCTATTTCTTATTGAAAATAAAAAATCACGTAATACTTATATTACGTGAGAGTAGGATAATCAGTGATTTGAATATTTATACATCAGAAAAGAAGTTTAAATTGAAACATATGGCTTCATATTTTCTGGACAAGCAACTCCTTCATAAAGAAAACACGAAATACGTATGAAGGTTTTCTAGATATCTGATCAAGTAACGATCATTTTGTAATATTTTGACAATCTTATAAGGAATGTTGTCCGTTTTGAGTAAAAGAAAATAGGCTGAAAATGCTTATCTTCTTAACGCTGCATTAGCACTGCACCAAATCCTAAGCTGCTAGCGTCACAGTGCAGTTCCGTTTCCACATTAGGCTTATAGATACTAAGAATTAGAGCCTAACCTAACAAATTTTTGGTTCAATAATTTTTTATTTTCACCAAAGACCAACTTTGAATCTTTTTTAATGAGATCATATAACGGCTTTGCTATGGTGGAGAAATCCTCGATAAACTTTTTATAATAGGAAGTTAAGCCTAAAAAGAAGTGCAAGCACTTAACGTTTAAGGGTACTGGAAACTCCACAACAGCTTTTAAGCCACTTAATCTCATACCCTAAGTATGTATGTTATTTTTTCAAACATAATGAGACATTTGTCAGACCACAGTTGCAAATTATGTTAAGTCTTTTAAAATTTTAAAATGCTCATCTTTAGACTCTGTTGAAAATTGTCTTTCACAGTCAGTTTGTTCAACTGACGAAAATATTTGCAAAGACGCAGCTTGCCAGTTTTTTCTTTGCTAACACGATAGCGATAGGTGAAGCGAAAGGCGAATTGCTTTCTCGGATTATATTATTTTTTAATAGGTCATCAAGAGTTGTTTGAAGGCCGAGCTTATGAGCGTAAGGCAATCGTCGCGGAACGCAATTAATTTCTCATTCGTCAACATGATTTTCATTTCAAAGTTATCTTTAAACTCCGTTTTTGTAAAACTATTTCGCGTAAATAAACTTCTTACTAATTCCTGGTCACTAAATTTTAAGTTTTCGTTAATTTTAAAGCGAATCTTGTTCTCATTCTCATCTGACATATGTATAAATATTTAAAATTTCTTTCATAAATTTTCAATTGAATTGAAACTTTCCGCTAAATTATTCTCTTGATTATAAATATTTTTATTTAAATTATTTTTGTCAATTCAACTGACAATAAAATCAATAGTTTGAGTTTTATTGTTTAAAACATGCTTTATATTAGTTTCATGCAAAAAAGTCTCGTCCTAACACGACAGTGGTTTTTATTATTTTTGACAACAGTACTCTGTTCCACATAAATCGGCGGTACAGGGAAGATAGGTATGTTTGTCTCGAATTTGCACTCTTTTGTTTTCTGTACGGGCGCTTCATACAAAGGCTGTTTTAGGGTTTCTGAGTAAGCATTTCAAATAAACGTCAACACTGATCATTAAAAAAATCTTTTTTAAAGCTCTTAAACCAAAAGTTCATCAGTACAAACCTAATTAAAAAGGGGTTGAAGTTGAATTTTAAATAGCAGCAGCTACAGGCCACAGCCAATCAGTGCACATTTATATATGCTCTGATTAAGACGTAGGATCCACGTCAGATGCAATTAAAAACTCACTGGCAGCTCAATAATTCGTATGGAGAGTTTTCTTCAATTAAGTATAGCGCAAAAATATTGCACTCAACTGATTTAAAAAAAAGCTTTCATATAAGACGTGTACTGCCTGTTTATGTGGAATAGAGTATAATAAACATAACTTAACCAAAGTGTTGGTACTGATGTCATCTTAAATGATGGAACGTATCGCTGCTGCACAAAACTAATTGGGCTTCCAGTGTCAACTAAATTCCTCCATACTCAAATACATCATGAAAGTTCCCCAATATAGGAAGAGAAAAATAGCTTATTTTGTTCTTGCGGCTCAGGATCTTGGACCACAAGAATTGACGGTGATTGTGGACAATCTTTAACACTGGTAGCAAAAGCCTTTTTCTCGTAGAGGCTTTGGACAGTTAGGTGAAATGTGCCCAGCTTTGTTGCAGTTGAAGCACTTTGTGGTGGATTTGGAACTAGAGCTGGACATATTTTTTTGGTTCGATGTTGTTTTATGATGAGCAGATATAGAGGTTTAAGGTTCATATTTCATTTTTTCTTATTATCTAGAAATTGCTTTCAGCTCTGCGATGTTATTTGCCGTCAACATAACTTGCTTGTTGTAAGTTGAGTCAATACCTGACTCCGTATGACATAACTTATTACGTCTTGCTCTTCAATGTTAGCTTGAGAAGCAATCTCCTGCATATACTACAAGTACTGTTGGAAGGTTTTGTCCTTACGCTTCTTACGCATTCGCAACATGTTGTTGACATCTGTGGTTGAAGCATGCTTATGAAATTCTGCGACTAAAACCGTTTTTAATTCATCCCCAGAGTGGCAAAATGTTGACTTTAAGAACATCCTAGCTGTACCTTAAGCAGTCTTTTGCATATATAAAACCTTCGGACTCAGTAAACTTGTAAAGCAACTTCGCATCCTCAATATTGCTAATCCACTTTTTCACATTATAACTACCGTTTCCAGAAAACGTACGCAACGTGTCTTCTATGTCACAAAATGCGTACCGCGATGATTGTACATCCTTATGAGAATAATTCAAGTCAGCTAACCTTTTTTGCAACAAAGCGATTTCTTCCCTTTTTTACCATTTTCCGCAAGCTCTCTAGCCCCTGAAAAACAGATCTGTCCTTATCCACCAAATCTGAACCACTTCCATTTTCAACCACACAACCGTCATCGTCTAATTCATCATTCGGAAATAGCTCCTCTAATCGAGGATTATCGAGAAGAGCTATAGCTTCCTCCAGACGCTCCTTCTTCAATGCAAGTTTCAATCCCGCGGTGGACAAACCCAATCCGTCAAACTTAGCTTTAAGCTAAGGTACAGCCGCATTTTGCAAAAAAATTGCTGCACGATCACTTCCAGTCATCATAATAATTCTTAAGTAACTCAAATAAAAGTGCAATATAATTTGGGCATGCACAAATAAAGCAGGTTTTTTATCTCACTTCTGGTTTTTATAAGCGATTAATAATATAATATAATAATAATAAAATGTTGATTTATTAACTTCAATTGAAAATGTATACATAGCAAAAAAAGATATTCAGATACATGTCAAGACATGGCTAGTAGCCGTCTGTCTGGTTGGCAAAAATGTAAAATTAGAACGTTATGATTTTTTGGAATTAAAGAAAAAGGAAAAGAAAAATAATTAAATTTACTATTACATAATTCAAAATAAAAAAGATTTAAGATTTAATTGCAAACAAATTTATAAGAAATTTAAAAGTTTTCATCCACTATCCTCTGTCTGAAAGCTGTTGCTGTTGTGACAAAAGAGAAGAGAACACTCCACCCTGCTTTTCCGTTCAAAATGTCTTTAGTTTCCAGCCAATTAAGCAAATTTTTTCCAAAGCACCTCCTTCTTATGTCTTTCAGGATGGGGCAGATTGCAGTGAAGTGAAAGATATCCTCCCTTGTGTTCATGTTACAAAGCGTACAAAAAATAGGAAGATCCTCACGATGTGGTACGTAGTTGAGCCTAAGCAGTTCCCCTCTAGTTCTAAATATGGTTTCGATAAGTTTTAAGTTGAATTCGGGTTTGAAATAGTTGAGTCCTTCTAGGTTGAAATTCAGTTGCGTGTAGTAATTTCTATGAAGTGAAGACTCGGCTTCCTCAATAAAATTTTCCCTTGATTTTATATCAAGATCTTTTAAAAATGTGTACAGACTTTCCTTCCATTCATGTGGATGGTTGAGATTTAAATTTAACGTAAGATTTAAACATTGTGCCAAATCATTCAATTTCTTAAGAAATAAAGTGTTATTATTGATTGCGAATTGTGCCACTTTTTTGGGTAGACGAGCATCAGACATTTGGGTTAATATTTGAATAATATAATCGAAATGTAGCTTAACGGTCGATATATACAACGGAGATAATCCTGTCTCCAAAAGCAACATGTAATTTGGGCTGTTTTGTGGTAGATGGAAGCATCGTTTTATGAAAAAATGAAGAAGCTTTTCAACTTCATCAAACTTAGTAATTCCCCAAACTTGTGCAGCGTAAAACATTGTTGCAGTTGCAGTGCTTTGAAAAATTTGGTATTAAGCTGAAGGGTGAAGTACTGAGCTACTCATACATGCCCTCCAAGTTGAGTTCAGTGCGGTTTTGGCAACGTTGAGTCTGTCAACGAGGTGATTTTTCATGCTTAAATTCGATCTTATCAGGACGCCTAAGTATTTGTATTCCTTAACAATCTCAATATCGTCGCCATTGAAAGTCCATTTTTCAGATCTCGCGTATCTTCCAAAGCTTTTCCTAAACACCATCACCTTTGATTTGTTGAGGTTTACAGATAAATTCCAAATCCTACAATACTGTTCAAACCTTTGGATCATTTTTTGAAGAATGGCTGGAGAATCTGCTAATAGGACCACGTCATCCGCATACATAAGTATTTTTATTCTTATTCCATTCCAAAGAATACCTCCGATCAGCCAGTCTACCAAATCATCGATAAAAAGAATAAAAATTAGGGCACTTAAGGTACAACCCTGTCTTACTCCCGAAAATGTCTCAAACCAATTCGACAAGTCATCGCCATTCCAAACTGCCGATTTCGTTCTGCTATAAAGATTCTTCAGCAATGTTACTATTTTTGACGAAAGTCCCATACAGCTTAACTTATAAAACAAAGACTGTCGGTCTACAGAATCGAAAGCAGCTCTTAAATCTACGAAAAACGTATATAACTTCTGCCCTTTATCCAAATATGATTGGGCAATTGATGTTAGAGTAAAAATATGGTCTATAAGCGATTATAAAAGCAAATACAATAAAATCAAGCAAAATACATTTACACAAAGCGAGCAAATGACATGCAACAAATAAAAGTAAGCAAACGAAACACGTCTTGTCTCAACGATAGCTTTATTTTCAAGTGATCAAATCTTCTTAAAACTAATTGTCATACAGTTTTATAATCCGTTATTCAAGAGAAAAGAATAGGTAAATTACGTTTACATAAATCATTCGATTGTACAGCAAGAAAATATTACATGGCTTAGATTTTGTATTAATGTTTCGCACAATAATTAAATTATTATTTGTTTAACTTTCGAAATTAGGAGTACAGGTGGTCAATTGTGTTTTCATAGACTATGTTCATCTATTAAATTGAATTATTAAATGTCTTACATAAGTGAAATCAGGCAAGAAGTATGGGTTTCTAGCCTTTCGTAAAATAGCTCATGACAAAAAGAGGACACAGGTACACCCACACACACCTCTCTTTTATAAGACACATAAATGGGAGTTATCAGTAATGTTTTTCTTAAAGTTGGCCCAAGTTATTATATTATAATGCGGTAGTTGTTCTCTGAGCAATCATTTTGATACGTGTGACCAGGTTTTGCTTTCTTAAAAATATATTTCTATTGTCACCACTTGTTAAATTTCTTAGAAATTATTATTAATTTTCTCAGTGAAATATAAAAACTTTGATGCTGTTGTAAAATCTACTTTGTGTTACGCTGCTCAGGTATGGGGAAGCAAAAAATACGAAGTCATCGAAAAATTTCATAGAAATTTCTTAAAAAAAACTTTTCAACTTACCACTTAAAACTCCAAATTACGCACTACCCAGTCGCGGATTTAGGTATAGACCCGTGAGGCCCAGGCCTAGGGCGCCAAATTTTAGGGGGGCGCCAAAAATTTTAAGATGACTTAAATTTAAAATCGATTGGGTTTTTTGTGTATGGAAATAATCGCAGTAAGATTATATTTTCTTTTATATTACTACCAAAAGAAACAAAAAATAAATTTAAAACATAAAACATAGTCCTTATTCCGTGCTTAGTTTGGCATTTTTTAATTTTTTTTAAGGCAAGATATGCATTGCATTCGTAAAAAACATAACATTGCGATGATAGAGAAGCCGAAAAAAGTGGGTCCGACAATTCTGTCTGTCCTTCTGTCTTTATCGGCACCTACAGCCTAAACGGCTGGATTGATTGGCTTCAGACTTGGTATATAGTTTTATTATGACGTCCTACAGGGGGGTTTTGGGGAATTATTATTCTATTCTAGCTCTAAAACTAACGGTACCTGACATATTATTTTTAATGAAAAACTCATTTTTTTCAAAAGCGCCTCCTACAATTTTGATAAAACTTTCTGAAGGGTTTTTTTGGGTGTAAACTTTGTTTTGATTTTAATAGATTTTTTTGGAAAAGTCTTATAACAGTAACTCCTATGGGAGGTATCGATTTTTTCAAATCAGATTTTATCGTAAACTATTTGACGGATTTCGTTGAAAAATTTAATGTAAAAGCGCTTAAAAAATGTTGGTTCTTCAAATTTTCAAAAAAAAAATTTGTTGAGTTTAACAAAATATGTTAATTTTTTTTTATTTTTGATTATGTCAAAAACGGAAAAATCAATTTTTTAATTTTTTTTTTTGCACTATCAGTTCTCGAGAGTAAGAAGCTTATATCAAGCATTAACTTACAATCAGAGATTAGCCAACACACATTATGTGTTCACTGGCTACATCATTTAGTGCAGGTGTTAGTTGTTAGTAAGCAAAATATACAAATAGCATAACGCAAGCACAAAGATAAAAAAATAAATAAACAAAAAATACATTTATACAAAATAGATACAAAAACATTGAGTACATACTTAACATAAGCTATGAGCGTGGTGCACTGGTCTTAAATGTTTTTTTTAGACAAGATTTACTAATATTAAAATCAACAATAATTTTATTTGAGTTGAAAAGTTTGCACATGCGGGGAAGAGGTTCATTCATGCCATAATTAGTACGGTGTTGGGGACAATGCAATAGCTCTAATCTACGAAGATGATGAGCCCCTCCGCGATAGTTAAAACCTACACAAGATAGAAGATCGGATGAGTCCAAAGATCCCGTTAAAAGTTGGTGAATAAAAATAACATCATTGTTAATACGCCTTTGTGACAAAGTTTGAATCTGTAGAAGTTGAATCCGGTGTTCGTAAGGTGGGATGTTGTATGCATCTTCCCAGGAGAGACCTTTTAAAGCAAATCGAATAAAATTACGCTGAACTGCCTCTATCCTAGACTTATGAACTTCGTAAAAAGGAGACCATACCTGTGATGCATATTCCAGATGAGGGCGAACATGACAGTTATATATAGCTAGGGTTACATAAGGATTTTGAAATTCCTTCGACCATCTCTTAACAAACACGGAATTAGCTTTTTTAGCAATAAAGTTGATGTGTTCAGTGAAACTCAAGTCTGGGCTAAAATTTACTCCCAGATCTTTAAAACTAAAAACGCTATGCAAAACTTGTTGTGAAATGTAATAGCCGTGTGTACTTGGTACCCGTTTCCTTGAAAATGTCATTGTCTGACATTTCGCTGGATTCAGGCTTAAACAATTCTTGCTACACCAGATAGCAATTCTGTCGATGTCGGCTTGCAATTCTACGCGGTCATTAGCTGAGTTAATAGATTTGAAAATTTTTATATCGTCAGCGAAAACAAGGATTTCACTAGAATGAATACACGAAATTACGTCATTGATAGCTAGTATAAACAGTAACGGACCAAGATGGCTGCCTTGTGGGACTCCTGATTTTGCTGGGAAAGGGTTAGAAAACGAATTTCTGAACTTAACTATGTATGATCTGTTTCGGAGATATGAATATTCGCGCGAATTTTGGGCTATTATTTTCAAAAACTCTCCAAAACAAAAACAAAACTATTTCTTTTCATATTATAGCTACCTATTCTTTTCAAAAACTCTCCAAATTTAAAACTGAAACATTTCGTTTTATTAAATTATATTTATACTCATATGGAGTTTGTTTTAAAAAACTTTATTTATTATTCTTTACAACTATGGCCTTAAGGGCAGCTTACTTCTGACTTATAATGCTCAGTTCAGACTTAAGACTGACTAATTATTAAAATCTATGTCTTAATATTACCTTACAATACTCATGGTGGAATGGTGGGGGAAGATGATGTCATCGTATTGGCATCTTCTTTGTTGAAGCTGGAGTACGATGAGTCATGTTGTTCTCATGCATCTCGGTGCATGTTCTGTGTTTTAGTCGGCGTCTGCAATCCGGCTGCATTTTTATGGTGATTGGGATCGTGCATTTTTGGCGACTATGCCGTTACGAACCAATGGTTTTACGTGCTTTTAACTCCCCTCTTTCTTTAGGAAGAACGTCCCGCTTCTTCTGCGATTTCCTCTACTTTTTTAAGTAGTTCGTGGAATCTTATTTCTTCCAACTGGATTGCCTTTGTTCTTCTCGATGATCTCATCTTTACTAGGTAAATGCTGGATACTGTTACAGCGGTTATTATTATGACTAATAATAAAAATGATGTAATTATGGGGCTCTTTGATGATTCATCCTGAATTTGTTCTATCAGGTTGATGTTGTCGAATTTAAGATCTTCATCAAAGGATTCGAAATAATTTTCTATTTCGTATTTGTCAATGGTATATGTCTTCAAATAATTTTGTATTAATGACGAAGGGTTGTCATATATTTTCCCATCAATCGTAGTTTCGTTCAGAAAGCTAATTTAATAAACTCCATTTATTGTTGCGTTGTCCACCATGTGTTCTCCTGATAATAAAATAACGCCATCCTTGATAATTTCTAAATCTAAGTTCTTTTCTTTTATCTTGTTACATATAGCTTTTTTATTATTTAACATTTTTGATAAGCATGTTTCATTATATGCTAATTTACAGAAAGTATATTTTAATTCTTGTTTACAATTTACAATAGTTATAAATGCATCATTACATTGGGCAATTTCTTTTTCTATTATTAACTTTCCATCTTTTTGGCTTATGGCCCTAGTTTCATAAAACTTACAATTTTTTTTTATTATTGGGTACTTAATTAAAATGACAATAGAGTCTTCATTTTGGACTATTTTAAATTTTGAAACGTCCAGTAAGTCTGTTATAGTCATGTAACCATGTTCATGTTTTGTTATTTCTTTGATGTCTTGTAAATTTAAAATTGCTGGGTTTAAGTTTCCTGATTTTGCCAAAGCTAGTGTCTGAATTATATTTTGTAATTCTACCAATATTAATTTATTTCTTTCCCTGGCTAATCTTAATTCTCCGTCGTTCTCTATTTTGTGAACTACTCCTGATAGTTTTCTTATCGCGTCAAAAATTTCAGAATTTGTAACAAATTGTTTATTATTATTTATTGTTAGTTCGGACAGTTTATTGTTAATCAAAACTAAATCATCATGGTCAGGTGAACCTGAAATCCATTTCCATACTGTCCCTAATTCATTTATTCCTCTTCTGTATCTTTTCGGTAATCTAAGCTGTGCTAAAAGAGTTTTAATAATAGTAATATCTGAATCTCTACTAGGATCCATTAAATCGTCATCGATGCTTTGGCTAACTTTAAAGTAATTTCTGTTTATTTCTGATTCTGTTTCTATTAATATTTTTTCAAAGAAAGTTAGATTTGTTATATGGAAAATTGTTCCGTAATCGCCGTAAAGTGCTGTGTTACCATTTTCTAGTAAAATATAGTTTTCTCGTGTGTAATCCACTATGTCGCCAACTGTTAAAGTTAATGTCAATAAAAAGATAACTGTTGAAGTCTTCATTTTCTGAAAAAATAATTGTAAATTTAACTTTTAATATTCTCCTTATGTATAATTCTATTTTTTGTTCTTATCCTATTTCCTAAATATTCCTTAACTACTTGTTTTTTATATTTATTTCTTATTTTGTTTTTATTTTGAAATTGTAAAATTTTCTCATAAACTATGTCTTTGGGTTTATAAGTCTTTATCTTTCTTTTGGCATTGTTTCTTTCTAACATTTTAACTTGTGCTTCTTTCAATTTATTAGGAACATTATTGTGATCAATTGTATTGTAAAGTATATCAAAAGGTTTTGAATTTGTAACTGAATGAATTGTCTGATTATATTTTTGGACTGCTCTAAGTAAAGCTTCAGTTGTGTCCATAATCTTATATTCATCTTTAATACATCTGGTCATTTCTGCTAATGTAGAATGAATTCTTTCTATCTGACCGTTTGTTGAACTATGACCTGGGTCGCAAAAATAAAGTTCAATGTTTAACCTATCCATTAAATTTTTGAATATAATTGACTTAAATCCTCTTTCATTATCTAATGTAATTTTCTTACAATCGGGGAAGATTTGTAGGAATTCTAAAACTTTGTTTTCCAAATTTAATTTATCCTCTAGTGTGCTGAGCTGAAAAAATATCTATGTGTAGGTATTCCCCCTCTTTCTCTGGAATTGGAGCCTCTCCAATTGGTACCTTCGGCGGGTGCCTGTCATATATGTACTTGTTGCAAATTTCACAATTTCGAGCATATTCTTTGAATAGCTTTCTCATATTTGGCCAATAATAAGTATCATAAATTTGTTTCAAATTTTCTCTGTCATTTCTGTGTGCTCTGGTATGTGTTTGTTGCACTATAGAAGCTTGATCCTCTTTGTTAGTTACATCATTGGGAAATATTCTTGTCTTTATGAATTTATTATTAAAAGTTTTTACTAATGTGGATTTAATTTCATATAGATCTTCTGGTCCTATATATAGAGCTACTATTCCTGGACAGAGGAATTGTTTTAAAATTGTTATTAAATTTTCGACTGTATCATATTCGATAATATGTCTTGTTTTATTGGGAAAGTTTTGAACTCTCTCTTGAGCCGTAACTTCGTAATTTCCTTTTGCAATCATGAATTGCTGTTTAAAATCATTTAAAGGCTTATTTGTTTCCGTAATAATAATTTTATCACTGCTTTCAGCAGAGTGCTGAGTAGCATCTGTGGAAGAACTGTCTGTAATGTGATTCAAATTTTGTCTTGAAAGGGCATCTGCAACTACATTTGTGGTTCCAGGTTTGTATATAAGTTTTGGTGCGTATTCTTCTATGAGCGCGTGCCATCGCTTCATTTTAGCGTTTGGGTTTCTCTTTGAGACTGCAAAGGTCAAAGGTTGGTGATCGGTATAGATCTCCAAATTCGTAACACTGTAGAGATAATTTCTTAAGTTCTTTAACGCGTATACTATGGCATATAATTCTTTTTCATTTGCCGCATAGGAACGTTCAGTTTTACCAAGAGTTTTACTAATAAATGTTATAGGTTTGTTGTCTTGAGACAAAACTGCTCCTATTGCATCGTCGGATGCGTCAGTGGTTAAAACAAATTTTTTATCGTAATCTGGTTGGTTTAATTCAGTTTCTAAAATTAAATGATTTTTCAGATTTTCAAAAGCTTTTATGGCTTCGCTGTCTAATGTTATCATGGTTTTCTTTGCCATGTGGGTCGAAATTTGACCGTTTTCACTTTGGAGGTATTTCGTTAAAGGCTTAGCTATGTTAGCGTAATTTTGGATGAACTTCCTATAATAGCCTATCATTCCTAGAAATGATCTCAACTGTCTTAGAGTTTTTGGATCTGGGTATTCTCTTATTGTTTTAACTTTATCTTTATTTGTCTTTATTATATTCTGGGCTATCACATATCCCAAAAAATCTACTTCTTCTTTATAAAATAATGATTTTTCAAGTGAAATCTTCATATTGGCTTGCTTAAGGGTTTCTACTATACTTTTTATGTGTTCAGTGTGTTCATTTAGACTATTTGAAAACACTATTATGTCATCTATATATACGTGACAAAATTTTCCTACATATGGCCTAAATATATCGTCCATTGCTCGTTGGAAGATAGATGGAGCATTCTTTAGTCCAAATGGCATCCTTGTGTACTCATATTTCCCATTATTAATTGAAAAACTTGTTTTTTCGATATCTTCTTCCTTAACTTTTATCTGATGGAAACCTGACTCTAGATCAATAGTTGAAAAATATTTAGCCTTCCCAAGATTACTCAATATTACATTGGTATCAGGTATCGGGTATTTGTCTGAGATCGTATTCTCGTTCAATTTCTTGTAATCTATTACGAGTCTATTTTTTGGGGTTCCATTTTCGTTTATACCTTTCTTTGGTACAACCCAGACTGGAGAGTTATATGGACTCTTACTTGGTCTAATTAAACCATCTTTTAATAATCTTTCTATTTCATTATTGACGAAATTATTTGCACTAAGAGGGTAAGGATATTGTTTGCTCCAAACTGGTTTTTCGTTCGTTGTACGGATTTCCGCTGATACGTCTGTCCTGAATGGAAGTGAGATATTTATGGAACTATGTTCCTTCTCTATTTCCTTTACTATTCGCTTAGCCAAACTTTCTGTACTTTCGTCAGAAACTTTATTAATGGTATTTTTATTATCAAAGTGGATGTTTTCCACTCTATTATTATACGATATAGTTTCGTTTTCGAAACTTATTTTTGCATTTATTTGCTTTAATAGGTTAGAGCCGATGAGTACGTCATACTCTAAATTCTCTATCACGTAAACTCTTATATCCGTATCGAATATAAATACATCGTGGTATTTATCAATAATAATTTCACTATTGACGGTGAACGCTCTTTTCTTAATTACTAGTTCTTTCTCCTCTAAAAATAAGTTTGGCCTACAATAGTTGCTTGTAGCCCCAGTATCTAGTAAAATTTTTATTCGTGCATTTCCATTTCCGATGGTTCGCAATAGGTGTGGCAAACCGATGCTTGACCTAAAAAATGGTCCTTTTGTTCATTAAGATTATTAATTCTCTCCATTTTAACCGGAGGTGGTTTAAGACTTTGTTGAGAGCTACTGTTTCTATCTCTTTTAAAAACAGGTCTTTGGGGATTGTTATACGTGTTGTAGTTAGGTTTTGACCAATGTGGCTGATTTTGGGGTTGTGGTCTATTTTGTTGTTGTTTAAATGGGTTATTATTGTTGTATGAATTATTTTGGTACTTTTGTTCAAATCGTTTTTGTTTATGCCAAGTAATTGGTCTATGAGCAGAACTACCGAGTTCCATTGGTTCTGGCTTTGGAAATCGAGGTTGACTTACATTATTATTCCTGGGAGGGAATCTGAGATTATTTTGCATATCTCGTGTATGATGGCTAGATGATGGTGCGTGTGAGCGATGAAATTGTAAAGTGAAATTTGCTCTAACGTTATTCGACTCTAACTCTTGTGACTTTGCAAGAGCACTAGGAAGATCTTCAGGTGAAAGCGAAAACAATATATTTGATAGGGGAGCGTTCAGCCCGGTGACAAAAATACGTAACGCATTTTTACGGTTAGCAGAGTTCAATTCTTTGGTCAGAGCTGTGTCTGTTCCATGAGTCATTATTGTTTTGTTTATCAGCAATGTTAATTTAGTATTAACTAAGTTATAATAATCTATTAGGGATGAGTTGCCTTGACGCAACACACTCAATTCCTGTTCAATTATATGGATAGGACGTTTGTCAGCGAAAGGGAAATCTAGTCTAGAAATGATTGCATCATAATTAAGTACAGTGGTTATTTTATTCCTAAAAATAGTCAAAGCAGCGAAATATCTTTTACTACCCTTCTTATATAACTTTATTGAATTGTTAGCTGCCTCTCGCCAGCTTAAATATGCTCCTTGAATTCCTGAAAATTCGGGCAGAGACCTAATAACTTCTAACGACTCGGTGCAATCTATATTGTCATCTATATCTTGTGTCCTATATTCTGTTACCAATGAAGCATTAGTAACGCTTTCTAGGGTTTTTTTGTAGAGCGGCTACCTGAGCTTGCAATGTTGCAGTACTAGCAGCTATAAGCCTAGTGATTGTATCTTCAGTTATGTTGTTAGTCATCGTGAGTTTTTTTTTAAATTTATTTAGTAGGTCTTCCAAAACTTATAAATTTTTCTTAATATAAAAATTTTTATATTCAGTTGCCAATTTTATTTTTCCTAACTGAATATATATATATGTATATATATATATATATGTTATATCACAGATCGCTTTTGCGCCCACAGAAAAAGAATTAGACTTTAAATTCAATCGAAAATAATACGATCGAAGATAAGAAACACTGAAATCTATAAGAAGCTCTGCTGCATAAGCATTTAAGTATCTAACCATAAACAAGATAATCTTAAGCAGTCAAAAGAACTATTCTGCTGCATAAGCAACAATGTATTATAAAAGGGTTTGCTTGACAAAGCATACTCTCAGTTTTAAGACGATCACTTACAGCCAAAGATTTCCCCCGACCAACGGTAAGGGATCTGAGGCTTCAATAAAAAAATATATCAAAGAAATAAAAACGGATATTTTATTTTTGTTGCCCTGTTCTCACGAACAGGAAGAAATCATTTTTTTAGTGCGTTTTAATAACTCAATTAAAAATGGCGCAGTCGGTAGGATTAAGAAAAAAAAAATCTATTAGTGCAAATAATAGAGAATATCACAATCTAGTGATCGAACCATTCCAAACGTATATTGGAACACGGGACGTATCGAAACAAAAAAAATTTTTATTCACTATTTCCAAACGAATATTGGAATATAAAAACCCGGTGGTGTATATGTAAAAATCGAAAATTTTTATAAAAAATAAAGTTCAGTTCAAGTGTAGTGACTCAAGATTTGCGAAGAAAATAAAAAATCTTCAAGCAAACATATGTTACGATTTCCGTAGAGGAAGCATAGAAGAACTAAAACTAAAACACCGGTGAATAGAAAAAAAAAATCATCAACATTGATTTCAAAAGAAAACTTTCGCGTTTTATCATACAAAACAAAAATAGAAACATGAACGCACAACAACAAGCAGCAGCACAACAAAATGCAGCAGCACAACAAATTGCAGCAGCACAACAGCAAGCAGCAGCACAACAACAAAATGTAGCAGCACAACAAGCCGCACAAGTTCAACAAGGTAATAATATAGAACTAGGCATCAATAATAATATTGTACAAAACATGAACTTAAAAAGAGTCTTAGAACTCAACCCCTTAAAATACATCGAACGATTATCAACGTTTGATGGCAGAACAGAAGACCTACCGATCTTTATTAGCAACGTCGACGATATAATTCCTACCCTAGTAACTTATAATGAGCAGGGCCAAAAAATGTGTGTCAACCTACTTAAATCAAAGTTTATAGGTCGCGCCAGACAGGCAATTGAAATTCACACCCATTTAACTAAATGGAGTGATATAAAAGCTATGTTATTAGAAAATTTTGGCGGTTTTAAAAACAGCTATCAATTATACGATGACCTTAGAAACTCGCAATTTAGAGGAGATGTCCTCAAGTATTATAATTATATTCTCATTACTTAACCAAAAGTGCCTACAAGAAAACAATCATTTAGATATTCCTAGAAATAACAATACGGCTTTAAATATATTTAAGGAAAAATTACCAGTTCACATGAGAACTATTTTATACTCTTTAAAACCTTCTACCATGGAGTTAGCCCTCCACGAATTGTCACAGGCAGGTTTTGTCAGTCGCAGTCCTGACTTGAATATTTCAAATGACAAAAAGGAAGTTAGACATAAAAATAATAATTTTAAACAAAATATAAATAGCGGACATTATTTTAACCCTAGAAACAATAATCAGAACCCATTTAGAAATCACTGGCAACCAAAGCCATACAACCCCCAAAATAACTTTAATTCTAATTACTCCAACCAGAGGCAATACAATCCAAATTACCAAAGACCTAATGAAAACAGGCAACATTATAAGCAATACCCTCAACAATTTGAACCAATGGATATAGATCCTGGCTCATCTCAAATCCGACGAAACAATCCTCCTAAAAACAATTATATTGAACAAGAATCTAAAGCCAATGATGTAAATTTTCAATATGCAGCCTCGGAGACACGAAACAAGGTTTACCCTATATCAAACTAACAAAAGAAAATACGTCTATCAGATTGTTAATCGATACTGGTGCAACGAACAGTATAATAAATGAAGAAGATACTCCACCACAATATTTAAAAACAAGATTTACCCCACTGACAATTAGAACCGCAGGTAGTCCCATAACTATTTTTAAAGACGCAGTTTTTCCAAAAGACAAATTTGCTATACCTATCTTACAAAACGCTGAATTTCAAATTTATAAATTTTCTGATGAATACAATGGTTTGTTAGGTAATAATATATTAATCCCAAATAATGCAAAAATACTTTACAAAGAAAAATTATTAATAATAAATGAACTACCATTCCCACTCTTCTTTGATAAAAATGAAGAAACTGAATATGAAAATATGGTAAATTATATGACTAACATAGAAGAAGATCTTAAAATACCAGATTTTACCAACGAGTTACGCACAGATCATTTAAATAACGAAGAAAAATCTGAGTTATTCAAAATCATCAATCAAATGAACAAAGCTTTTTATAATAAAGGTGATGATTTGACATTCACCAATTATGTCAAACATAAAATACCAACTGACGATAATTCACCTATATATACTAGAATTTATAGATACCCAGAGATTCACAAACAAGAAGTTAATCGTCAAATTAAGGAAATGTTGGAACAAAATATTATCGAGCCTTCAACATCCCCATATAACGCTCCAATCTGGATAGTCCCTAAAAAGGAAGATCACAGCGGAAACAAAGAATGGAGAATCGTTATCCATTATCGCAAATTAAACTAAAGAGGATAAATTCCCAATCCCTAACATTGAAGCAATACTCGACAAGCTTGGGCATTGCAATTATTTTAGTACTTTAGACTTGACTAAAGGATTCTATCAAATCGAAATAGAATAAAACGATCGTGAAAAAACGGCATTTAGTACACTTTCTGGACATTATCAATTTTTACGAATGCCATTCGGACTTAAAAATGCCCCTGCGACCTTTCAACGATTAATGAATGAAGTCTTAAAAGATTACATTAGTAAAATTTGTTACGTATATTTATATGATATAATAATTTTCTCTACAAATTTACAAGAACATAGTCAACATATAAAATTAATACTTAACGTTTTAAGAAAAGCTAATCTGAAAGTATCTCTCAATAAATCAGAATTCATGAGACATGAAACCGAATTCCTTGGTCATGTTATTACTCCTAATGGTATCAAACCAAATCCCAAAAAACTACTAACAATTCAAAATTTTCCAATCCCCACTACAGTGAAGGAAATTCTTTTCTTTTCATTAGTCAATCACATGGTCCATTATGTTTTGCATCAAGAACATTAAATAAGCATGAACAAAATTATTCCACAATAGAAAAAGAGCTTTTAGCTATTGTGTGGGCAACAACCCAATTCCGACACTATCTGTACGGAAGAAAATTCACAATCAGAACAGACCACAGGCCATTAGTATGGCTAAGTACTTTAAAAGAACCTAATTCCAAATTACAACGGTGGAAAATTCGGCTTGAAGAATATGACTTCAAAATTGAGTTTATTCAAGGAAAAGAAAATAAAGTGGCAGATGCCCTTTCAAGTTTCAAGAATTAAAATTAATGAACCAAAACTAAATATATTAGAAGAAGAAGATTTAAGAACCAATCATAGCGCAGAAGAAGATAATTGTGTTTTCATACCTATTAGCGAAAAACCTCTCAATTATTTTAAGAGACAAATTGTCCTTGATTCCAGCGTAAATGGTGATCAAACAATTTCATTCCCGCATGTTGGTAAAAGGAGAATAACATTTAAATGTTCAAACCCCAATGAAAAATTTTATTTACAAATAATAAACGAAGTTGATACAAATATCACAAATGCTATATACATTGCAAACGATGAACAATTTAACGAATTTCAGAAAGTATGGATCCAAGAAAATAAAATGAAAAAGAATATATTATTTAGAAGTACAAAATTGCTAAAAGATTTAAATATAAAAGATGCATATGAAACTATACTTAAAACACACAAAGAATTTAATCATTTAGAAATTGATAAACTTTATTTAGAACTTATCAGAGAATATTATATCCCGAATTTTAAGGAATTAATTAATAAAATAATAAACCAATGCAACTTCTGTATGACGAAAATAGAAAGACATCCATTAAAACTACCATACGAAACGGAAACACCCAAAGGTCCACATGAACACTATCACCTAGATATATGGTACAGAGATAAAAATAGGAAATACCTTACGTGTATTGATAAATTTTCAAAATACGCAGCGATTGAACGAATCAAAACTTATATTGATGTTATTAACGCCATGACTAAAATATTCTCGTATATGGCTAACCCAAAAATAGTAACCTTAGATAACGAAAACGCTTTTGTTGCAGAAACATTAAAAAACTTTTTGTCCAATAGCAACATAGACGTACATTACAGTACAGCTAATAGACACACCGGTAATTCAGATATAGAGAGATTTCATAGTACCTTAAACGAACACCTCAGAATTTTAACTCAAGTAGAAAAAACAGATGATCCTTTCCCATTAATAGACGAAGTTATAAAAACTCTCTCAATCTATAATAAAACAATACACTTAACAACAAAAGAAAAACCAATCGACATTCATTTAAATAAATTAAATAATGAAGTCATCTACAAACAAATAGAAAACTCAAAAGAAAAAATATTGAATAAAATAAATGAAAATAGGAAAGATACTGATATAAATGAAGAATTTATTAAAACAACGGCACAAGATAGAATAAAAAATAAAATTACCCCTAAATATAAAAAAGCTAAAGTAATTAATAAATGTAACAAAAAATATACAATAGAAGAAGGAAACCCCTTTAAAAAACAAGCAAATCGTATTCTCCATAAAGATCAGTTTCATAAAGAAAAAAAATTTAAGAATGAAATCCTTGATTTCAGGTCTAATTCAACAACCGAAATGAATGTTTCCAACCAAGCAACTATGGGAACAACAAATGAAGACATTAGTTAAAATAATAATTTTCACAACTTTCATTTTAACAATAAAAACACAGGAATTACAAATAACAAACTTAAACCACGGTAACGGTTTTATAATATTACAATTAGGAGAACAGAAGATTATAGACAACTACACTAAAATTCTTCATATAATAAACTTAACTAATTACGAACAGAATATAAAATTATTAGAAAATAACGTTAAGGAACTTCCAATACTAGAAAATGATGTAAACAATTTGTCAGAGCATAATCAAGAAATTATAAATATGATGAATCACTGCAGGAAAGAATCTGAAACTATAATTCCCCATCAAAGGCATACAAGAGGACTGTTAAATATAATAGGTTCAGGAATGAAATTCCTATACGGAACAATGGACGACGACGATCGTCTAGAAATTGAAAAACAAATTAAAATTATTGAAACAAATACCCATAACTCAATTACACACTTAAATCAACAAATAAAAATAAACGACCATTTCAACAATCAGATTAAAACCCTTACAGAAACCTTTAATTCCAAAGCCAAACAGATATCTGAAACCATAAAGAATTTTAACAACGCTCACGAAGATTTAGAAAGAGACTTCCATAAGTTTAAACTCGAAATAGAAATAAAAGAAAATATTAGATACATCTTAAATGATATTGAAAAAATAAAAGATATCATATTAACTTCAAAGCTAGGAGTCCTAAGTAGAGATATATTAACGGAAAAAGAAATAAGTAAAAACAACATCAGGTTAGAAACTCTTGAATACATAAAACTTAACCTAGCTCTTTATAATAAAAACATAATTTTTATCATAGAAATTCCAAACTTTTCCGATGAAGTTTACGAAAAAATATATGTACAACCAATACCAAATGTTGATAAGAACTTCCAACTCAAAATAAATCAAAACATGTATTTAGCAAAAGGAAAAGAAATCTATAATAACACTAATCTTAAGAAATATTTAAAATCAATAAATGATAATTGTATAACACATATTTATGAAAATAAAATGAAATGTAATCTAGTTGAAAATCATAATGAAGATGTATTAGAAATAGGAAACAACAATATTATAATTATTAATTCTAAGATTGAAAAAATTAATCACAATTGTAATAGCCAAGAAATAACAATAAAAGGAAATTATTTGATTTCTTTAGAAAATTGTTACGTAGAAATAAAAGATAAAACCTATAAGCGAATGGAATATAAAAACGAAATATTGTTACCAAATACTATATTAAATATTAATTACACCAAAATAAATGAAATAATAAATAAAAGAGATTAAAGAACTTAAACTAGCCCACAAAGAAACAAAAACAACTTTATACCTTATAATTGCAATAGTAATTTTATTAATCATTATATACATAATTTTGAAATTTAAAAAGGACCAAACTAAAATAAATGTAAATCTTCCAAGAGTCGCTTTGCAACCCATAGAAGAATCTTTGGGGGGAGGTGTTATATCACAGATCGCTTGTGCGCCCACAGAAAAAGAATTAGACTTTAAATTCAATCGAAAATAATACGATCGAAGATAAGAAACACTGAAATCTATAAGCAGCTCTGCTGCATAAGCATTTAAGTATCTAACCATAAACAAGATAATCTTAAGCAGTCAAAAGAACTATTCTGCTGCATAAGCAACAATGTATTATAAAAGGGTTTGCTTGACAAAGCATACTCTCAGTTTTAAGACGATCACTTACAGCCAGTGTTGTTCCTCTACGCGTCGACTTTGATTGTCTACCTTTCTACGTAGACAATGTCGTCAACAATGTAGACAATGTCGACAATGTAGACAATGAAGTCGACAACGTCGACAATGTAGACAATGAAGACATTCCATTCCAATCTGTCATTCTTGATTATTCTGTCGCATATTTTATTTTGAATTAGAAAAGGTGCGTGTTTGATTTAAATTGAATATCTAATAATTCAGTCCTTTGTTGTTGAAATATGCTTTGATGGCCTGGATTTATTTTAATAAAATCTAACAACAAATATGTAGCATATTGCAGTTATATCGAGCTTCTTGGTCCAGTCCGCACTTTAATAAACAGGTATCAAGCGGTTGACTGTTCCGTTTGTTGATTAAAGATTGGGACTGTTTTAATAGAAAAATCAACATTTTTAAGATTCTTTATGAAAAAGATATTAAAAAACCAATTTTGTTTGGAATGTGCCCTCTACAAAACATCCAAAGCCTTCAAATTTGGCAAAAAAAAAAAACTTATTCTTATTCCAGCCTCTTCCGCTCAAATCGAAAGAGTTTTTCAAGTATATACCAATAAATCGCTTGACTTTTGAACGATCTTTATTATTCACTAAGAATTGAGGATAATCAATATAATTGTTTTGATGAAGACGTCGAAGACGAGTATGAATAAGACATCTTAGGAGGATGGGCAAATTGGTCCAACCCACCAACAGAAACAAGATATACGTCGTTGGAAAGGTCTTGTCGAGTACATCAATCTTTAGTATGGGCATCCAGCTCTAAACAATGGGAGAGCTGAGATAATGGTCAAACTATGATGCGTTTTTCAAAGTAAGCTATGGTTTGGTATCAATAACTTAAAGCAACAATTACAATATGTGTGTCGTTGAAAAGGTGTGCACAAGGCGACGATTTTTTGCTATGGGCACTCAGCTCTATGTCAAAAGGCATCTGACATAATGCACTTAATTCATTTCTATCTTCTGAGTAACTTAACATTGTTGCGGTAATATTAACCAACAGATATAAAATATACGTCGTTGGAAAGGTGTTTTTGGGTACATCAAACTTTAGTATGGGCACCAAGCTCTAAACAATGGGAGAGCTGAGATAATCGACATTGAACATTGCCCTTTTTCTACTGCACCGTTGCATTTTCTTATTCTACCATCAACAACCAAAAGAAAAATAGCATTGGAAAGATCTGTTCAAGTCCAATATTTTTTGATATAGGCATCAAGTTGTAATCCATATCAGACCAGAGATAAAAAATATTATTAATCAGTCTTTTTTGGGTGCATCCTGGTACTTACCTTCCTCCACACCAACAGAAATGAGATGCATATCGTTAGAAAGGTCTTCTCGAGTACATCAAACTTTGGTATGGGCACCAAGCTCTAAACAATGGGAGAGCTGAGATAATGGACATTGAAAATTACACTTTTTCTACTGCACCGTTGCATTTTCTTATTCTACCATCAACAACCAAAAGAAAAATAGCATTGGAAAAATCTATTCAAGTCCAATATTTTTCGATGTGGGCATCAAGTTGTAATCCATATCAGACCAGAGATACAAAATATTGTTAATCAGTCTTTTTTGGGTGCATCCTGGTACTGACCTTCCTCCATACCAACATAAATGAGATGCATATCGTTAGAAAGGTCTTCTCGAGTACATCAAACTTTAGTATGGGCACCAAGCTCTAAACAATGGGAGAGCTGAGATAATGGACATTGAAATTAGAATTTTTCTACTGCAAATGCATTTTCTTATTCTACCACCAACAACCAAAACAAAAATATCATTGGATAGATCTGTTCAAGTCCAATAATTTTCGATGTGGGCATCAGGTTGTAATCCATATCAGACCAGAGAAAAAAATTATTGTTTATCACTCTTTTTTGGATGCATCCTGGTACTTACCACCCTCCACACCAACAGAAATGAGATGCATATCGTTGGAAAGGTCTTCGAGAGTAAATATTTTTTTAATATGGGCACTAAGCTCTTAACCATGGGAGAGCTGAGATACTGTACATAGTTAAATACAATACTCAGTCTCAGCTTAAGTTTGAATACATCCTTCAATTTAAATATTTTTGGCGCATAACCGTCGAGGAATATGTCAAACGCTTACACAAATATACGCGTAGTTCTAGAGCTCAAGTTGGAATCAAGTCTCTTCTGCTTAGTAAGTGTATGTTTAAAAATAGATTTTATATACACTTACCTTTTCAACAACATAAAGCTACTTTCAATGTCCATTATCTCAGCTCTCCCATTGTTTAGAGCTTGGTGCCCATACCAAAGTTTGATGTACTCGAGAAGACCTTTCTAACGATATGCATCTCATTTCTGTTGGTGTGGAGGAAGGTAAGTACCAGGATGCACCCAAAAAAGACTGATTAATAATATTTTTTATCTCTGGTCTGATATGGATTACAACTTGATGCCTATATCAAAAAATATTGGACTTGAACAGATCTTCCAATGCTATTTTTCTTTTGGTTGTTGATGGTAGAATAAGAAAATGCAACGGTGCAGTAGAAAAAGGGTAATTTTCAAAGTCCGTTATCTCAGCTCTCCCATTGTTTAGAGCTTGGTGCCCATATTAAAAAACCTTCCATTTGCAAAGACCTTTCCAACGACGTATGTCTTGTTTCTGTTGGTGGGTTGGACCAAATCCCATACAAAATTGCCCATCCTCCTTTGTTTTGTTTTTATGATTTAGAAGACAAAAAAAGTTGGAAAATTGAAACAAAATTGATTGTCTACATTGTCTACATTGACATGTAGACTATGATGAATTGTCTACGTTGAATTGTCTACACGTAGACAATCGTGTAGTCTACATGTTTTGTCTACATGGAACAACACTGCTTACAGCCAAAGATTTCCCCCGACCAACGGTAAGGGACCTGAGGCTTCAATAAAAAAATATATCAAAGAAATAAAAACGGATATTTTATTTTTGTTGCCCTGTTCTCACGAACAGGAAGAAATCATTTTTTTAGTGCGTTTTAATAACTCAATTAAAAATTATATGTATATAAATAAATTTACAATACTTTAAATATTCTTACTATAAAATTCTGCTTCTGATGTTAGTACTGATGATGGTGCTGTGCTGATTCTATCGTTGAATGATCCACTGATTTGTTAATATGTTGGAGCATACAACAGTAATAACTTTGTTTCAAGTTTTACCTTTACGTTGTTGCCCTTTAATAGTCTTTTATATTAATATTTTTTTTCACTACTTATCTATTTTATTGGCTAGATAGAAACCTTTAGTTCTTATATATTATTTTTTTTTTTAACGTTTGTATTTAAGATTTGTTTTCGAAAAATTTTTGGAATCTTTAGACGTCAATTCGTAATTGTCTAACAAATTTTAAATTCACTTTTCCGTCTATTTTTTTGTTAAACGTTTTTTTATTATTTTTTTTTTACACTGTTTATCTGTTTATAGGTAAGATAGAAATCTTTTTGTTTTATATATTTTTCTATTTAAAACTTCACTTTTCTTTTTATTTTTTTAATTATTATTTCTGCGGCATTTGTTCACAATATTCTTGACGTCTTTTTGCGTCACTTGTCTTTCTTCTTCTTTGTCTTCTCTATGCAGTTTATATATTTCTCTTATTTTATTAATGCGTGCGATTAATTCTATTCTTTTTTCTTCACTTGATTTTTCCATTAATATATTTTTTTGCAAATATATTTTCAATTTTTCACTTCTTCACTTTTTTAATACTTTCTCCTATATTTAGGATACTTGTTAGAAAATTTTTTCTCCTTTCTTTGAAGGATACTTATTTTTTTAGTTTGTGTTGTAACTCTTCACTGTCACACACAAAACGATAACAATTTTCCCCTTACTTGGTTATTTCAGGTTAAACAGAAAATGTATCGTCCTGTCACGGTCGCCAATTATATTTATACTCACATGGAGTTTGTTTTAAAAAACTTTATTTATTATTCTTTAAAACTATGGCCTTAAGGGCAGCTTACTTCTGACTTATAATGCTCAGTTCAGACTTAAGACTGGCTAATTATTAAAATCTATGTCTTAATATTACCTTACAATACTCATGGTGGAATGGTGGGGGAAGATGATGTCATCGTATTGGCATCTTCTTTGTTGAAGCTGGAGTACGATGAGTCATGTTGTTCTCATGCATCTCGGTGCATGTTCTGTGTTTTAGTCGGCGTCTGCAATCCGGCTGCATTTTTATGGTGATTGGGATCGTGCCTTTTTGGCGACTTTGCTGTTACGATCCAATGGTTTTACGTGCTCTTAACTTATTATAATTTGCGACAATTTTAGGCTATCAATTTCAACAACTTTCCAAAATTTAAACTGACTTCAATACCAAATACTTTATTTACTTATTTAAATCAAATACAAATAAAATACTGCTCATTAAATTTCTTGTTTCATTTAACTGTCACTTAAAATGAAGGTTGTTTTCTCAACTGGACTATAATAATGAAGAATTGTGTAATCAGGTAATCAAAACTATAAGGTGTAATGGGAGAAATTTCGTTTTAGATATATTTTAATTGGAAATATCAGCAAAATCCACCCGCACATTAGACTTTGTTTCACTTACTAAAAGTGAAATAAGGCCAACAAAACTTAAAGCGCAATAAGGGCATTTTGGCTCTATTTCACTTCATCAAAGTGAAATGAGGCCATATGTTGGAATATGGCCCTCTTTCACAATTACGAAGTGAAATAAGGCCAAATTTTGAAATATGGCCTTATTTCGTACGGCCTTATTTCACGGCACCTTGAGAAGATTGTTGTGTATTTCCTTATTTATTCCATTCTGATTAATAATTGAATTTACTCCTTTTCTTTCTATTATTTTAAATGGACCAATATAAGGTGATTGATTTTTCTTTCTATTTCCTACTTTTAGTAATACTAAATTGCCTACATCTAAATCTAACCTATTGTTATATTTTCTTTTTTCTGAAGCTATTCTTTTTTCTTTAATTTTTATTATCATTTCTTTAGCCTTACTGAGTGCATAATGTAACCTGATTTTCAACTCATTGGCATAATTGTCGTAGTCATTAATTTTTGTTTTATTATTTAACGTATCTGTCGGTAAGCAGGGTACTTTACCATAAATGAGTTCGTATTGTGAATACCCAGTGTCTATATGTGGTGTTGTATTATATGCAAACGTAAAATATGGAACCCATTTGTCCCATTCATTATCATTGACATTTGATAATAAGAATTCATTGAGTGTCCGATGATTTCTTTGAAGGGCACCTATAGTTTGGAGGTGGTACGGAGAAGAGAATGTTTGTTTTATCTTTAAAAGTGAACATACGTTGTTCATAAGTTCGTTATTGAATTCTGTACCTTTATCTGATTTTAGAATCTTAAAGTGTCCATATCTAAGAATAAAGTCTTCCACCAGAGTCTTTGCTGTTGTTACTGCGTCTTTTGATGTCAGAGGGTATGCGATGACAAATTTAGTCAGCTCACATTGCATGGTTAAGATATATCTTTTTTCGTTTGACATTCGTAATGGTCCGACTGTGTCAATTGACACTACTTCAAAACTATTGCTTGGAGTGTCTGTAATAGTTTGCGGTTCTTTTGTGTGTTTTTTTTTTTGTTTATTTCTTGCACATGAATCACAATTTGTTATGAAATTTTTTACCATTTGACTCATCTTTCGCCAAACGTATCTTTGTTTTAATTTTATAAGGGTTTTCCGTATACCTAAGCGTCCTCCATGTGCAGAGTTATGTAATTCGTCGATTAGTTTGTATTTTGTTAAATCATCAAGTATTTGTTTTGGGGCGTTATATATTATTATTTTTAGCTTAGGATTCTGGCCATTTATTTTTATCTTTGCATATGTTTTTTTGAATTAATCTTTTTCAAAATGCTTAAATATTTCATCATTGCTCATAAGGGCTAGCTCGTTTATATTTTCTTTATTCATTCTGGATACTAATTTCTTCAGTGTCGACTCTAGTGTCGCTGAATTATCATTAGGTCCCGTAAAAGTATACTTATTATTATCTTTGTTTATATCTGATGCAAGCTTCATCAGGCTCGAATCTGGATTCGCCGATTTATCACTGCATCGCACGTGCACAAAATTTTCATCAATATTTATTTTTGAATTCCTAGCATTTTTATCAATATTAAATTTTAATTTCTTTATATTTTTGACGTCATTAATGGATATGCATTCCCAGATTTGAAGTTGTACAGGCTTCTCTTGTCCACATTCATTGTGTTGACCATCCCCCTTGTGATAACTAATGTTCTTTTGTCGGTTTCATCAATTTCTGTCGGTATCATTTGTTATTTTAGATAGAGCATCTGCGTTTGTTTTCATTTTTACTTTTTTCTATATTATGTCGAAATCATAGTCACTTAGATCTATTCGTATTCTAGTCATTTTTGACGATGGATTTTTGTGTGAGAAAGGTCTGTGGTCGGTGACAACAGTAAATTTTCGTCCGTATAGATATGATCGGAAAAACTGTATACTAGAATGGATTGCGAGTAGTTTTTTTTTTCTATTACGGGTTTGTTAAGGTCATGTTTTTGCAATGATTTACTTGCGTATGATATGGGAAGGTCTTCACCGATTTTGCCTTGGGAAAGGATTGCTCCTAGTGCATAATTTGATGCATCAGTTGTTAGTATAAATGGTTCGTCGAAATATGGGAGGTTCAATGAGTTTATTTTGTAAAGTATCAAAAGCTATTTGACAGTTTGTATCCCATTTGAATTTCGTGTTTTTCTTTAAAAGAGCGTTAAGGTTTTGTGCAATATCAGCAAAATTTGGTATAAATCTTTTGTAATAATTGCAAAAGGCTATGAATCGTCTAACTTCATCTGTATTTTTTGGTATTGGATACTCTTTAATCGTTTTATGTTTAGCAGGGTCAGTTCTGACACCCTTGTTTGTAATAAGATGTCCAAGGTAGATGACTTCAGGGCACAGAAAATTGCATTTTTCGGGGTTATGTTTTAGATTGTAGCGTTTCAGTCGTTCAAAAACACGGATTAGGTTTTCGTTGTGGTGTTTTAGACTGCAACCTAAATTATTATGTCATCAACGTATGGAAGGCTTCTGTTTCTAGTCCAGCTAGAGCGATTGTAAGTGTTGTAGCCGGAGGAATTATTAGAAAATGGATTATTGCCGGGAAAGTAAAAATGTACCACGTTTTAATTCAATCTTCATTTTATTACTACTTAAAAATAGATATGTACATGAATCCGTCAAAAATAAAAGAGTCAGTATCATTAATATTAAAGAAGGTACAATATATATATAACTAGCTGACCCACCCGGCTTCGCTCGGCTAGACAAATCTTAGTTTCATACGGATTAAATGAAATACAATTTAAAAAAACATTTGCGCAACAATAATCGTCGCTCTGGTTGCGTGATGATACAGTTGGCGGGTGATTTCCAAAACAAACACTTCCCGTCATTCTGAAATCAACAGCGGCGGATGAATTAAACTCATGTCTCAAGCCATCATATTTATGGCGGTATGTGAAAATCATTCCATTGAGTGTGAATATGCGAGTGTTCTTTGGATTTGCCTGGCATGCCTCCTTCTTCGAAATCTTCATGCCCCTAAACTGCGCAATAGAACCCAACTAATTGTGACGAATCTTATGAACAATTTGATAGTGGCAAGGATTTTAAAAGGACCGTTCAAAGGAGAAAAATGCCGAATCCCGCGAATTTCCTTCACTTCAACCGATTTGCCGTCATCTATTATATGTGGCGTGTTCCAGAGTTGGGAAACTATCATCACTCTTTAATTACGCTCAGGAGCAGAAAACAAAATGTTGTATATCATGCAGCCTTTGATTGAATACAATTATTTTTCTTATATAATTAATTAATTAACTTAACAATTTTTTAAATGAACCATTTACATTACTCAAGAGCTTTTGGATAAACAACGTTTTTTGTTTTCGCATTTAAAACATAAATAAACAATAAGGATGGTTTACAAACTCGCGAACATCCAACATAAAGTTGTCCGTGAGAAAAAATTGGAAACTCTAAATGTATACCACATACTTGTAAAGACTGTCCTTGTGATTTGTTAATTGTTATAGCGACCGCAAGACGAATCGGTAATTGCAAACGCTTAAATTCAAATGGCAAATCAGAAGGAATCATGGGAATTCTAGGAATAAGCACATCTTCTCCCTTATATTTTCCAATTAAAACCGTTGCTACGATAACATTGTTCATTAATCGATTTACTGCTAATCTAGTGCCGTTACAAAGTTTTGGGTGATTAATATTTCGAAACATGATAATTGGTGCACCAATCTTTAGCTCCAAAATATGGAGTGGAATCCCAGTTAAATCCAAAGAATTTAAAAATTCTGTAGGATAATTTACAGATTCATCTTGATTTGTGATGGTGTCTATTGATTTGTTACACAACAATTTCATTTGGTAATTTCTTAAGGATTTCCGTGTTAATTTCATGTACGTCTTTGTTTGTGCCAGCTAATATAGCTCTTTCACTTAACCACGAATAAGTTTTATAGTTCTGGGCAATGTTTGGAAATACATACTGTGCCAATTCTGCTTTAGATTCCGTCAAACGGCAAAAATTGTATGGCAATGTTATTAGACCATAAATGTTATCAATATTTATTTTGCCGTTGCCCATGTCCAACAATTGCTTCGAAAAGACAGCCCCTGTAAGATCGTTTTGCAGTTTAACTCGCTCGTTTACAGTAAGTTTAAGTGTTTTCACATACTGCCACAAATTTGAAGATTTTAAACGTGCATTCAACTCATCAGCAGCAGTAGACCTAGGTATAACAGGTAATGTTTGCCTAAAATCACTTACTAACAATATCATGGCACCACCAAATAGATGTTGGTTTCCTCGTAAATCTTTTAACGTTCGATTAAGGGCTTCCAATGATTTCTTGTGAGCCATCGTGCACTCATCCCAAATGATTATTTTATTAACTTGATTTACATATTTAAATTTTTGTATCCCAATCTGAACAATATAAAAAAAAAAGTCCAAAATGAATGATCAAAAAAAAAAAAATCTGATGATGTTTTTATTTTACCTATGTATATCCAGAATTCTATCTTCACATACTTCACCGTTATTCACCAACTTTTCTTTTATATTTAATAATTTTTGGTCCATTCTAATTTACTTAATTTAAGATAAAAGTAATGAACCGATTCTACTTAATGTCCGCAGATTACAAACTAATTCCAATTTTATTAAAATTAAATTGACAAATAAAAAATTGAAATATTTTTTTACAATTATGTGAAAAACACTTGTTATGTCGACAAAAATGCTGGATCAAAAGAACCTCGCTACCGCTTTATAGTATTTGAACCAAACTTCAAAGAAACCTTCGTTGACATCCTCAGAAGACCCAACCAAAAGTTTTGTTAGTAATATGACAAAATTCACTAAAAATGCATTTTGCGGTTTACCGAAATTTGAACAATCTTCACAAAAAGACCTTCCTCAATAGGATAGCTAACAGAATTTTGATTAAACTTCAAAGAAACCTTTGTAGGCATCCTCAGAAAATGCTACCAAAAGATTTGTAAGTAGTTTGACAGAATGCAATAAAACTGCATTTGTGTCAAATTGCTTTACCGAAGTTTGGCCAAACTTCACAGAAACCTTCGTATACATTCTCAGAGGACCCTATCTAAAGTTTTGTTAGTAATATTACTAAAAATGCATTTTGCGGTTTGCCCTTTACCGAAATTTGACCAATCTTCACAAAAAGACCTTCCTCAATAGGATAGCTAACTTTATAAAAAAACATTAAAAAATTCTGCCCAGCCATTCTCGAGTTTATCGACCCCGAACATAAGGCAACTTATTTTTATATATTAGATAAGTGTTGCCAGCATTGTTAATAAATTAGTATCTTTGATTAAGGTCATAACAATTCTCCCACGCTTAAGGAAGACTTAACTTTCGGGATCCAAGACGTAATCCTTTAAGTACGCTGGTGGTCTGCGTTGACGTGTTGAAGCACGAATTGGAAGTGGATCAGCAGTAACTGTAGTAACAGTCATGCTGTTCGGCGCCTGCGGTGTTGGAACTGCGTCACTATCGGGATGGTTCTCGCTTGGTAATTCAATTGCTGGAATACTGGATGTATTTAGTGGAACGATCATTTTGTCCTGTTGTTCATCCGGGGCACTATTTGTTGAATTTTGACTTTGAACGTTAGTTGCACGTAGCTGATTTATGTGTCGTTTCAACGTGTACCCATTGTCCAATTTTACGTTATAATGAAGACGTCCCATTTTTTTAATGATAACACCTGGTCTCCACAACATTTTGTTTGCAGTGTAATATCTGGATTGAACCCTTTCTCCCACGCTTAACTGCCTTGATGGTATCTCATCATTGGAAGTCCTTTTGAATTTTGTGGGCTTCAGTGCGTCCAAACGAATTCGTATTTGTCGGCCTAAATACTGTTCTGCTGGTGATTTGCCGTTCTTGAGTGGTATTGCTCGATATTTGAAGAGGATTTCCCTTATTTTGCTTGGAATTGTTGATTGTTCATAATTCATAGCTGCTAATTTGGTTTTGAGTGTCTGAATTTTTCTTTCGGCTAACCCATTTGTTGCTGGATGACCCGGAGCTATAAATTTTTGAAAAATTCCGGAATCTTGACAAAAGGTTGTAAACTCCTCGCTTTTAAAAATCGCTGCATTATCAGAAACCATAACATCCGGAAACCCGTTTCTGGAGAATATGTTCATTAGAATTTCTTTTGTTGATGAAGAGGACGGCGCAGCTGTGCATGCTCCAACTTCTGCCCACTTTGACTTGGCGTCGATGACAACAAGAAAATAGTGACCTTGATATGGCCCCGCATAGTCTATGTGAATGCGCTGCCAATTATCGTCTGGTTCTTCCCATGGGTGAAGCGAAGCTTTTGCTGGACTGTTTTTAACAGAAGCGCATGAAGAACATGTTCGTACGAAGTATTCGATATCTTTGTTAATAGATGTCCAATATACATAACGCCTGGCTAGCTGTTTCATTTTTGTCACTCCTATATGTGTATGATGAAGTTCTCGTAACACAGAGTGTTGTAAGGATGATGAAACAACTACTCGCTGGTCTCTGAATACGACATCTCTATCAATAGTGTATTCTGATTTGATATCTCTTTTGTTCCGTAACTGATATCTTTTTCGAAAGAGTTTCGTCCTTTTGAGTTTCGTATTGAATTGTTTTGAAATTTATCCTGTTTGAATTAATTTGATTTAACGTCTCGGTGCAGATTTGGTGTACTTCCTCATCGATAGAATTTCGGAGATGTAATTTTGAATCTTGTGGTGCTCTTGAAAAACAATCGGCGTTAACGTTTTCGGTGGCTCTCTTTGCTATAACTTCATAATTATATCCGGTTAAAAATGCTCTCTTTGATGAAATATTCTAGCTAATGGCTGGTTATCGGTGATTAGTTTGAAAAATCTTCCAAAAAGATATTCATGAAAAAGTTGTACAGCATAGATTATGGCTAAGGCTTCTCTGTCAAGTTGCGAATAATTTTGCTCTGGCGTCGTTAATGATCTAGAGGCAAACGCGATAGGCCTCTCCTCCCCATTTATTATGTGTGACAATACCCCTGCTATTCCTGTAGGGCTTGCGTCACAAGCAAGTTGAGTTGGCAGTTCTGGATTGTATGGCATCAATACTCGGTCGCTAGCTATTTCATTTTTGAGTTTGTTGAAAGCTTGTTGACATTTAATGCACCATGTAAATTTAGAATTCTTTTGTAAAAGTTGCCCCAATGGTGAGGTAATTGTTGACACATTTGGAATAAACCTCGAATAATATGTCACTAATCCGAGAAATCGCCTTACGTCATCGATAGAATTAGGTCTTGGCATTTGCAGAATAGCCTCTACTTTTGATGGGGATTTTTGAATTTTATTGCACTCAATTCTGTGACCCAGAAATTCAATTTTGTTTTCGAAAAATGAGCACTTTGAACGATTCAGATGTAAATCGAATTTTTAAAGCTGTTTTAAACATGCATATAAATGAGATTTGCATTCTGCTAGTGATTGGCCATGCACAATAATGTCATCGAAATACGATTCTGTGTTGGGAACGTCCCGTAATATTTGATCGATAATTCGATTAAAATTAGCGGGAGCGATTTTTATACCAAAAGATAATCGGTTCATTCGGTACGTTCCCCTGTGTGTCGAAATAGTTTGTATCATACTCGATGGCTCATCAACTGGTACATGCAAGTATGCTTTATATAGATCAAGTCTACAAAAATATTTTGAGTTTCGAAGACTGTTGAAAATTTGTTCAATTTTCCGTATAGGATAGTGTGCATCTATAAGGCGTTGGTTCACACCGACCTTATAATCGACACAAAGTCGAATGCCTCCGTCAGCCTTTGGTATCACTACTAATGGTGAACCCCAATCACTACTTGACGTTTTTGAAATAATGCCTGTTCTTTCCAAATTGTCTAATTCGTCGTGCACACGTTTTACTAGAGCATATGGAATTTGGCGTTCTTTTGAATAAATAGGAATGGCGTTAGGGCGTAACTAAATTGAAATTTTATAATATGGAGTGCATCCTATTTTCTTTTCGAAGACGTCCGTAAATTCCGACATTAGGTCTTCGATTTCATTTGAAGTTTTGAAAACAGTAGTATGCTTCTTACCTGAATCAATGTCATCCAGTTCATTTAAATTGATATTTAGTCGCCGAATCCACGTTCTTCCTAATACGGCTGCACAGCCATCTTGAACTACGTATAGGTCATCTGTTATTGAAGTATCCTTGTATCGAATTTTTACGCTGACTTTCCCATCTGGAGCGAATGTGTTTTGGGTATATGATATGACCGAAAAACAATGTCTGTTCGTGTTAAGTGCTTCTTTGAATTTAATTCATTGAACTGCTGTCGGGGCAAGAAGGTGTATCCCGACCCTGAGTCTACTTCGAATTTTATGGGTTTCCCCTCAATGTTGACGCTCGCATAGTAACGTCCCGAATGATTTTGTATATACCATATGCAGCCTGATCCTGAACTTGATTTGTAGACGAATTGACTTTAGAACGGTTGCCCAAAATTGTCGAGATGCAAACCTTGACTACGTGCCCTTGTTTCTTGCAGCCGACACACTTAAGGTTTGACTTGTCTGTTCGGCAATCTTTGGCATTATGGTTGCTCCTCCCGCAACGTAGACATAATCCAGCAATACCTAAGTCTTGGTAGTTGATTTTTGAAAATTTTGCGTGTTGAACTGGTCGAATTGCCTTACTGAAATGTTTAGATTTTTGATTAATTGAAATTTTATTAATATCTGGAACGATACCGGCCTTCGCTACATTGGAAGCTTTATCTGATATCTCCTTAGCATCCATCTTAGCGGCCTCCAGAGTTAGTGCCTTCGTGACGACTTCATCGAACTTTGATGTGGTTGATTGCAGAAGTTGTTCTCGCGTATTGTTGTCACGCACTCCACGAATGAATTGAGCCCTCAGAAAAATATCAGCAACAGAACTTTTGCAATCACATGTTGATGTAAACTCGCACTCATGTATGTCCATTCTAAGACAAGCAACAAATTCTGAAATTGACTGCGTTTCAGTCTGATATTTATTGAGGAATCGATGTTGTGCCACTAAAACATTTTTCTTGGGAGCTAGATGTGTTTCCAGCATCTTCAAGAGTTCATCGTGAGTGAAGAAGGATTTTTTGGAGCCGAGAGCGCTGTGATTGTGTTAAAATGTTTCGGACCTATTGAGTTGAGAAGAAGTTTCTTGCAGTAATCCGTGTTTGAGGTTATGTCCCTCATGTCGATGTAATTCTTGAAACGCTGTATATAGTTCGAATATGTTTCTTTTGTAGCATCGAATTGATCGAAATTTGGAACTGATAATGTTGGCGTATTATTTTGTTCTTTTTGGTCTTTTGTAATGGGTGGTTTAGTCAGTGCAAGCAATGACTCCATCATGACATTTTGTGCTGCCATAAATTCCGCAAATTGTTCTTTGTCCATTTTGTGAAGAAGGTATTTTGCACTATTCCTTTCTTTACACAAGTTTTTTTTTTTTTTTTTTAGATTTTTATCCACGTCGCCAATTTGTTGTTGCCGGAGGAATTATTAGAAAATGGATTATTGCCGGGAAAGTAAAAATGTACCACGTTTTAATTCAATCTTCATTTTATTACTACTTAAAAATAGATATGTACATGAATCCGTCAAAAATAAAAGCATCAGTATCATTAATATTAAAGAAGGTACAATATATATATAATAAGTGTTGCCAGCATTGTTAATAAATTAGTATCTTTGATTAAGGTCATAACAGTAAGCATTCTTTGAAAACTATTTGATGAAATTTTAAGTCCAAATGGGAGTCTCTTGAATTGGTAGTGTCCGTTGTTGGTGGAAAATGCCGTAAGTGGTCTTGAATCTTTGTGAAGTCCTATTTGGTGAAAAGAACTAGTCATATCTAATGTAGAAAACTATTTTGCTCTACCTAATTTGTCAAGTACATCTTCTAATCGTGTGAATGGAAGTTTATCATTTATAATCTTGTCATTCAATTTTCTAAGGTCTATTACGACTCTCCATTTCTTTTTGTCTGCTACGTTCTTTTTTGGTACGAGTAATAGTGGAGCATTGTAAGGGCTTGTTGAATGCTCTTTTATATCGTCTTTAAGCATTTGTTCAACTTGTCCTGATATAATGTCTAAATGAGTGTGAGGAATTCTATAATTTTTTATATAGGTTGGTGTACTATCAGAAGTTTCAATTTTCTGAGTGTAAAACTTGTTTGTTGTTAGTGGTTCGTTTTCTAAATGAAAAACTTCTTGATATTTTCTAAAGATGTCAATTAATTCCTTTTTGCATGATCGTCTTTGCAGTCTATTTTTAGTTTCTTTATCATTTGTTTGAATCGATCCTCATTATTATTATTTTCGTTTTTATATGTCAGTATGTCATAGTTATCAAGTGGTTCTGTGTTTAAGGTAACATTGTTTAAAATTACTTCATTGTCGTTCGTGTTGAGCAATTTGATATGCGCCATGCCATTTTTTGGTATTATTGTGTTGCTAACAAAAACACCTGGCGCTATTTCTTTATTAGTAATAAGTGTCTTGTGTCTCTGAATGAGTTTTGTAGATGACCTGTGTTGTTATTTCTTTGATAGTTTTGGATTCGGTTATTGTTCCAGTTTTGTCATTTGAAATTATTGTTATTGTTATTGTTGTTGTAATGTTGTTGGTTCATGTTTCTTTTAAATCTGTTGCGGTCATTTTCTTGATATCGATTGAAGTTTTGCATGCTTGAGTTTTTGGGAATTTTGCCTTAATTGCATTATTACATTTGTATTAGTTTTTTCTAGTTCTGAGGCCAGATTTGAAGCTTCTGTAAGTGTTTTTGGTTGAGATGCGAATATCGTTTGTTTGATGTTGTCGTTAAGACCATTTTTGAATATGTTCAGTGCATATATATCATTAATTTTTATTATCACATCTTTTTGTTCTTTTGTAGCCTCGGGTCCCAGTTCTTTGATCTGTAGCTTGTTTAGCTCCGTTATATTGTTAAGTAGTATATCCTTAAACGAGGTCACTGAAAGATTATTTGATCAAAATTATATAAGGTATTTTGAACTTGGGGTATTGTTAAACTACTCTTATATCTTTCTTGAAGTAGCTTTTTTAATTCATCAAAACTATTCGGTTCTATGCTACCTAAAGCTGTTTTAATATTTAATCCTAATTTGACGTGAAAAACAAATTCAATGAGTGCTGCTGTACAAGTGTACAAGTGGTTTTCAATCCCTTATTTATTATTTCGACTATTTTTAAGAAGCTATCTAATTCCTTATAATTACCTGTAAATAAGGGTATGGCTTTCATAGCCATTGCTAAATCGAAATGTGACATGTTGCTGGTTGTTAGGTTTTGGTCCTTTGTTTTAGATAAGTGAAGATTTAGCTGTTCTTCTAATAATATCTTTGTGGTACTGTATTTTGTTTTGAATTCTAACTTTAATGCTTCATTTTTACTATCATCTTCGCTATCTACTAAAACTTCAAATTCTCCTTTTAATTTTGCGATCGTTTCTATTTTAGATTTTAGTGTCTCAGGTTTACATGGCCTGTTTGAGCTCTTTTTAAGGTTAATTAAAGTGGTTTCAATGTCCTCTTTAATCTTTACCATTTATAAAAGTATCTACCTATTTTATGTGAAAATTAACTTTAAACTTTTACTATATAAAAAAAAATTTTTATTTTGAATTGAAATATTTTTTTTTTTTTTTCCTCAAATGTTCTATCTACAAAAGTCATAACTCATTTTTGTATATTTATGTAATTAAACAGTTGTTATTTGTTTTTGGTTCTTATGCTTATGAACATAGTTTTTAAAGTATTGATTTACTTTGTATTCTACGTATAATATTCCTATAATGATTGCTGCTGTTGTGATTGATTCGGGTATTGCTGGCATAGGCATCTGTTCTTGTATGTTGTTGTTATTGTTTACTACCGTTGCCGATGGCTTGCTTTGGGTTTTTCCCATAATATTCCTTTTTTATTTTTTTTATTTTTTTTAATCAGCCCCTTTTTTGTTTTCTGGTCCGTAGTTATCGCTATTATTCGGTGCAGGTCGGCAATTTCTTTCCTTGTCCTCACTAGTCTTCCTCCACGTGTCCGATTTCGTTTGTGTGGTTGTTCTGCAGCTTGTTCTCTTATCAGTCTTGTATTATTCTTCAATTGTTTTTCTCGTTTTTTGTACTCTTCTATAGAGATGGGCTTTGGTCCGGCGTTGATTGGAGTCGGGATGTACGTTTCTGCTTCGTTGTTTTCGCTTAGAGGTACAGGTATGTACTCTTCGGACTTCCTACTTTTTAATTCGAGTAGGTATTTCTCCCACTTTTCTATTATCTTGTCGATAGATTCGTTTTTTGACATGGAGTTTGATAAGTTTTGAATCGATGTAGTAACCGAAATCTATTTTAATGAAGATTTGGCAGGATCGCCATGTGGTGTTCGAAGATGCAATAAGGTGTTACCTTTTTGTATATGAGCGTACACGCTTCAATGGTAAGGCGATGTCTCGCCGCAATGTTCCTTGAAACAAAAATAAATAGTCTAAGCAATGCTGCTATATCGAGTATTAACTTAAGTCTGTTTTTATTTTCAGTTCAATGTTCCTTAAATACATAATTCTAACTGTTATACTAATCTTCTATCTTATTTCTACTTATCTATACGTATCAACAATACTGTTCGAGGTTCCTATTGGCTATAATGCATACAATAGGATCTTATTACTATTGAGTGACATTCAGTGCAATCGAGTGTATTGCTATTCAAAATTATTAATGTTGTGTGATGACACACTCGATTGTACTTAACATATTTTGTCACTCGTTTTGTAATTGGCTTGAGAGCAGTGGCGGTGCTTATGTGGGTACACACTACAGGAAGCTGTAAGGAACTATACCAAACAAAGTTTGAGTGAATTCGATGCAACCGTTGACAACTTATGGCCATTTGAAAAAAAGCCGTTAAGAGCAGATCTCCGTTATTTGCATTTTTAGCTAAAAACTAAAAACGCATTTCTCTTCAAAACACTAAAAGAATATAACACACAAAATTTAATCAAAATCGTTAAAGCCATTTTCGAGAAAAATAGAAAAAACCAAAAAATGTTGGCTAAAACTCAACGGCTCGTTGTATGGAAGCCACCGTTTAGAAAGGCTTCAGTGAAAAATTTACTAAACCATCATATAGAACACTATGAAAAACTATGTCAAACAAAGTTTGAGTTGATTCAATCAAGCCGTTCTGAACTTATGGCTATTTGAAAAAAAGCCGTAAAAATCTGATTTTCGTTACGACCATTTGAGGCAAAAACACAAAACGCAGTTTTGCTAGAAATGTTTAAAGTTAGCTAAATTTTAAATTTAAACAAAATCGTTAGAGCCGTTTTCGAGAAAATCCAAATTGAAAAAAACCGTTACTTGAAAGGTACCAGTTTGAGCCGGGCTAAAACAAAATAAAAAAAACCTCGACAATGGTTTTTCTTCAAACTGCTATATACCAAGTTTGAAGAAAATCCGTGAAGCCGTTTAGGCTGTAGCATGACGTGAAAAAGCGCACATCCGCACATCCGCACATCCTCACATCCGCACATCCGCACATCCGCACAGACGCACAGACAGACCGACGGACGGTATGGCGAAAACCATTTTTTTCTGCTTCTCTATCATCGTAATGTCATGTTTGATTAAAACCTCGATTTTTTTTCTGCACGAAACCAATACTTGCCCTATAGAGCAAGTAAAATAAAATGCACGACTGGGTCGCACGTACTTGGTCTGTGGGTGCAAAAGTGCGATGGAAACAAAGTTTTCGAGCAATATGAAGAATCCTGTTTGAAAAATTTGGGGAAAACTACAAAATTTGGTTTAAACTGGAAAACCCGAGCGGGAGCTTACGTTAAGAAACCTTTGAATTTTTAAAATTTAGATGTCATCTTTTGGGTGCTATAAATGATATAAATGTCCGATTATGGCCAAATTAATAAAATTGTTAAAACAAATTTCCCTTATTATCATTTGTAGCCAAAAACTTAAATGCAGTTTTCTTTAAAACATTCTTTGTATATTTAAAACAAAGTTTAATAAAAATCGGTAGAGCCTTTTTTGAGTAAATTAGAAAATACTAAAAAAATTGGCCAAAACCTAGTGGCTCCTTGTATGGGAGCCACCATTTAAATAAGATAAACTGGAAAAAATGCGATGCCATCTGATAAAGAGTTGTAAGGAACTATACCCAACAAAGTTTGTTTGAATTCGATACAACCGTTGACAACTTATGGCAATTTGAAAAAAAGACGTCAGACGGCAGTTCTCTTAAGAACACTAAAAAAATATTACACACAAAGTTTAAACAAAATCGTTAGAGCCATTTTTGAGCAAATTAGAAAAAACCAAAAAAAGTTGGCTAAAACTGAACGGCTTGTTGTATGGGAGCCACCATTTAGAAAGGCTTTACTGAAAAAATTGCAAAGCCATCCTATAGAACGCTATAAAAAACGATGCCAAACGAAGTTTGAGTCAGTTCTAATAAGCCGTTGCGAACTTATAGCCATTTTAAAAAACCGTTTAAACCTGATTTTCGTTACGACCATTTGAGCCAAAAACGAAAAACGAAGTTTTGTTAGAAATGCTTAAAGTTAGCTAAATTTTGAGTTTAATCAAAATCGTTATAGCCGTTTTCGAGAAAATTCGAAATGAAAAAAACCGTTACATGAAAGGTACCAGTTTGAGCCGGGCTAAGACGAAATAAAAAAAACCTCGACAACCGTTTTTCTTCAAACTGCTATGTATGAAGTTTGAAAAAAATCCGTCAAGCCGTTTAGGCTGTAGAATGACGTGAAAAAGCGCACATCCGCACATCCGCACATCCGCACAGACGCACAGACAGACCGACGGACGGTATGGCGAAAACCACATTTTTGGGCTTCTATATCATCGTAATGTCATGTTTGATTAAAACCTCGATTTTTTTTTCTGCACGAAACCAATAGTACTTGCCCTATAGAGCAAGTAAAAATGTATGAAGAAATAAGCAAAGGAATAATAGAAATGTTTGCAGAGTAGTACAACTGAAAAAGTGAAAACTGCCAACATAATAAGTTGACAAGACTTGCATGAAAGGGACAAATCTTTTTTTTTAATGTTTGACATTTTGTTCTACATTAATTTCTATTACAAGTACTATCTTTCAAACAAAATCAGCATAATCGCAGTAGATTGCAGGAAAAGCGCTGTACACCACCAGTAGATTTGAAAACTAAGAAAAAAAGCGCAGTAGATCTACTGCTTTCGCAGTAAAGTCCGAACCCTGTGTGTGTAAATGCATGAAGCAAAAAACACGGCCTACTTTTATTCTTTTAAACGGTTAGAATTTGAAAAAGTAATTTCGTTTTTAAATTCTGTTCTTTATAACCGTATGGTGACGCTAGCACAGTTCGGGTTAGAAATACTAAGTTTTTGAGGACTCAAGGAGTTGAAATTTACTATGCACATGACACTAGACGTAAAAAAAATTCGAAAGCTCCAATCAGATTAGTCAAAAGTAAATGAAAGGGAACCTTACTCTGGCCATGAAAGTTTTCGTACGAATATTTATTACCGCATTCTCGATATCTTAAGTACAGAACTAACTAGACGTAAAGAAATGTACAAACAGCTTCACGATAATTGCAGTTTCTTCGATAATTTACCTGTCATTAATATAAAGAAATTAACAGAGCTAACAGCAAATACAGTTGCAAAATATTCTGACGATTTAGAAAAAGCATTAAGTAATGAGTGCATTCATCTGCATTGTTACTTAAAACAACTATTAAGCAAGGATGAAGATACACGTTCTGCATCAAATATAAGTGCGTTTTTGCATACACGTGAACTCTACTATATCTATTCAAATATAGGTATTGTGTTGCGTATTTATCTAAGTATTCCTGAAACTAATTGTTCTGGAGAAAGATCATTTTCCACCCTGAAAAGAGTGAAAACTTATTTGCGTGCAGGTATGAAGCAAAAGAGACTCAATGCACTTGCATTACTAACCATTGAAGCGTAATTGGTTCAAGAAAATAATTATGAAGAGGTCATTGATATTTTCGCACGGATAAAAGCAAGAAAAAAATTCATAATATGATTTATCAGATACAAATTATTACAAGCAATTTATTATTAATTCTTTACCTAATTGTTATGTTAAAAAAATAAATGTTTAATTGATTCCTGAAGTTCCTAGATTTATTATTGTTATTAATATTTCATATCGTCTTGGGCCTAAGGCGCCGTCAAACCTAAATCCGCTATTGACTACATCTTGAAACTGGCCTTCCAAAACTTTTTACTTATACTCTCAAGTTACAAGTAGATTATATCGCGAAGGTACTCTCTTATCAAGATGTCCGTATACCTAAAGAAATGGTCCTATACGAGCTGAGGAACGAGGACTCGTGGATGGAAACTTATAATAGTATAGGTAATGCATGTGGAGAATCTGTTTTGTTGGACTTAGGCAACTTAAACTCTTTAAAAGAACAGCTTTATCTAATCATCCAACATTGTGAAAATTCAATGCGTGATGATTTCAAAGCAGAAGCTCGAGAATCAGAAAGTAGAATTCTATATTCAAAACTAAATGCTAACTTAATGGAAAAAAACTACTAAAACTACTACTAAGCTACAAGGAAATATCTTTGATATTTAAAACAAGGTGCGAACTCCTCCCTCTAAACGAAAGCCCCTATAACGGAAGTTTCAACCAATTCTGCACGTTGTGTAATCTGAAATCCAAAGAAGACTGCTTTCACTTTGTTAGCGTATGCCCGATTTTCAAACCACAGCGTCTTACATTCTTCGGAAAGAAAACTTTGTCAATGCAGGAAACAATCGAAATTTTAAACGAGTGTAACTGGAAAACCCTCTGCGAATTTTTGAAAGAGATCTTAACATACAGGATGTTATTAACAACAGAATTTGAGTAATGAATTTTCTACTATTTAATTAAATATAAAAACATTGTTTGCATACTAATTTTATAAACGAGCTGACGGCAAAGCCATAGCTTCTAAATTCATATTATTCTGATACATTGTACTAAAGCAAGTAGAAATAAAAAAATTAATGAATTACTTATTAATTTTCTCAAAAAGTAGAAGATATTTAAGCATTTAGTTTTCGGTTTTCGACTGACAATTGATATTAGCATTGAATTTTGATAAAAAAATTAGTACTTAACAAGGTACAATTTTGAAAAAAATTTGGTTTTTTCAAGGTTTTGAGTTTGAAAGTTAATATTTCATTAATGGTCCACTAAAATAACTTTACTTAAAAACACAATAAAAGAATTGATTTTTGGGTTTGCAAGAAGGTAGAAGGTAGGTTTGAAAGAATGGAGGCATAACATTTGCGATGGCATTCGCAGCACATGCTACTGAAACTAAAGTACCTCTTTCTGCTGAAGTCATGGAACCTACTTGATGAGCACCACGCCTAGCTACCACTTTTTTCAGGCTTTTGAACATATGTTACTCCTGTTTCATCTGTATTATAGATATCTTGCGGCTCAAATTTATAACGGTCCATGACGGTGGCCAAATTGTCATAGAAAGCATCAACGTTAAATCTGTTAAAGCTAGTCGCCCTCGAGAGGCTGGTAGCTTGTGCTGCGCGTACGGACAGTTCATCGTTCCTCCTCATTAAATTCCGAAACCATTCCTCCCCGGCCATCTGATTGTCATCCCAAGTCCGAGGCCGTGACAAGTTATACTTAAGGACAAGTTCGAACGATAATTTTCTTACCTCTTTTTTGCTTAGGCCAAAATATACATACAGCACATCGAAGAAGATACTTTGACAGTTCCCGCTCTTGCTGCTCCGTAAAAACTTTGTTGTGCGCCATGTATCCCATTTTTTGATGTTCTCCTTCACCAGATGCATCTCGTTTTTGAATGTATCTGTAAAGCGAACAGTAATTTATGCCATGCTTCTCCGCCACATTTCGCAACGAATCGCCTGCTTTGACATCGTCATAGGCCTTACTATAATTTGTCAAGGCAGTCTGACCTCTGGAAGTCTTTCTTGCACGAACTCTTGGCATCTGGAAATAAGAAAACTTAATAAGTACTTTGTTTCAACCGTACCCAGAAAAAATGTTTCAACCGTACCCAACCCCACTTAAGTTACAAAAATGTATATAATTATGATCTCATTAACAACACGTTGAAACAAGTCACTACGATGCGTTCTACACTCTTCGTTTCAAATACACACACTTACACAATACTCTAACATGAATAAAAAACCAGTTATAGAAAAAAAAACCGCACAAAAATACTTACTTTGGGATACCTATATACAAAAAGTGCTCTTTAAAACAACTGCAACGGGCCACGTGTTAAGCAAGACTGACGATTGTTTGAATATGTTTTTGCTTCGTTTGCTTTCGGGAAACATTCTCGTACCGTCTACGGTTCCTGGAATATTTGCGTTGTTTCAACCGTCCTTTGTTTCAACCGTACCCAGTCTACCCTACGGCGGCGTGGCATTATAGGAGTCCACGCTATTTTTAAATAATTTTTTTCCAATCTAAGTAATTTTCTTATAAAATTGCCCCTCCTGCCCTAACGGGGAGAAATGGACCCCTCTCTTTTCAATTTTGTTCTTGTCTTTATCAAACCTACACGCTCTAGCTTTTTGGGGCAACTAGAGTTAATTACCATTTTTATAAACAAAGATATTGTTTAAACAATATAACTAATAATTTCCCCCACCTAAAATGTTTCTGATTTTGAAGATTTTAAATAAAAAAAAAATTTAAAAAAAAATATCAAAATCGGACTTATTTCTCTGGACTTCTGGGTTGAAACCTTCATTGACTTCAGTGAAGCTCAGCTTAACCAGAGCTAAGTTTGTTATTGATCATTTTCGTAGGTCAGACACGTACATTTTTTAGGGTTCCGTACCCAAAGGGTGAAAACGGAACCCTATTACTAAAACTTCGCTGTCCGTCTGTCCGTCCTTCACAAGGCTGTATCTCATGAACCGTAAAACTTAGACACTTGAAATTTGGACAGATGATGTATTATTGTGTTCCCTATAACAACAAATACTAAAAACTAAATAAAATAAAATATTTATGGGGGCTCCCATACAGCAAACGTAATTTTTTGCTCGTTTTTGCTATGTTTGTCCGTCCATCACCAGGTTGTCTCTTTACTTCTTTAGAAATTTTTTGAAGTCTGTCCCTGTTAGTTCTTCTTTTTGCTGATTTGCGACTTTTCCTTCACTCACACAAACAGCTTTACCTACATGTAAATTCCAGAAATTCTTTTAGAAGAAAAGAGGCAACATATGTATGCTTTTAAAGCTAAGTTTTCTTCTATTCGTGTTCGAATTCGAATAGAAAAAAAAATAGAAAAAAAAAACAAATGTCAAAGCACAATCAACAAGTCGGTATTAGATTCTCTCATAAAATAATATAACATCAGGATTAATTGTTTTCAAACGTAAGTTCTTCTTTATTTTATTGTCAATGGAGGTGATTTGAGTGATTTCTAGAAATAGTAAAAAAAAAACACTGTGCTGAGAAAAAAAAATTACTGAAATTTCTCAGTGAAATTTGAACAAGATTGGCAAAAGACATCTTGGTGACAGTTTTTTTTTTTTTAGAAAAGATCGCGCCAAAAATGTTCTTGTTTGTGTGAGTGAGAAAAAGTTTTATCTACATGTAAATTCCAGAAATTCGAATTCGAATAGAAAAAAAAAAAACAAATGTCAAACCGCAATCAACAAGTCGGTATTAGATTCTCTTATAAAAATAATATTAAATCAGGATTTAGGGTTTTTAAACGTAAGTAGGTACGCCTTTCTTCTTTATTTTATTGTAAAAAAAAAACACTGCTGAGAAAAAAAAATTACTGAAATTTCTCAGTGAAATATTTGAGCAGGATTGGCAAAAGACATCTTGGTGACAGTTTGTTTGGGGAAGATCGCGCCAAAAATGTTCTCGTTTGTGTGAGTGAGAAAAAGCTTTATCTACATGTAAATTCCAGAAATTCGAATTCGAATTCGAATAGAAAAAAAAAAAAAAAATGTCAAACCACAATCAACAAGTCGCTATTAGATTCTCTCATAAAATAATATTAAATCAGGATTTAGGGTTTTTAAACGTAAGTACGCCTTTTTTCTTTATTTTATTGTAAAAAAAACACAGCTGAGAAAAAAAATTACTGAAATTTCTCAGTGAAATATTTGAACAAGATTGGCAAAAGACATCTTGGTGACAGTTTGTTTAGGAAAGATCGCGCCAAAACTGTTCTCGTTTGTGTGAGTGAGAAACAGCTTGACCTACAGGCATATAAATTCCAGAAATTCTTTTAGGAGAAAAGAGCCAACCTATGTATGCTTTTAAAGCTCAGTTTTCTTCTATTCGTGTTCGAATTCAAATTCGAATAGAAAACAAAATACGAAAAAAAACGAATGTCAAATAAAGAACAAGAAGTCGGTATTAGATTTTCTTACCGACCAAATTTTAAAATCTTAAAAATTAATATAAATAATAATAACTTCTTATTAAAAAAAATTCTATATAATTGCTTCTTGCTGCTTCTTCTTCTGCTGCTAATACTGAATCACTGATTTAATTATGAATTATTAAAACAACTGTTAATCCTAAAATATTAAATTAAACTTACAATTAAACAAAATTATTATAAAAAAATATTATAAAAAATTTAACACTGACTTCTTGTTCTTTGTTTGACATTCGTTTTCTTTGCTATTTTGTTTTCCATTCGAATTCGAATTCGAACACGAATAAAAGAAAACTGAGATTTAAAATATGCATACATAGGATGGCTTTTTTCTTCTTTGCGGATTTCTGGAATTCTTGAATTTACATGCATAGCTGTCTCTATTTCTTCTTCTTTTTGCTGATTTGCCAGTTTTCTTTCACTCACACAAACAAGATCATTTTTGGCGCGATCTTTCCTAAACAAACTATCAGTTCGTCGTCTTCTGCAAATCGTAATCGCCTGTTACAATGAGAAATTTAAGCAAGTGTTTATTACGTTTTTATAGATAATGGTACGAAACCCTTCGTGCGCGAGTCCGACTCGCACTTGCCCGTATTATTGTAAATTTGGTACAGTTTCTTGCAAAATCTCATTTAGTATTCTTTTGTTCTCGCACACGGTCACACATTACTTGAAAAAGTAAAAGAAAAAATCAGGTGTAAAGTGCATTTTATTTCGTTTTTTAGTGGTTATTTGTCACATTTAAGAAAAAAGTATTCAATAAAACCCTTGAAATTGTTTTATATTTTCCATGTAAAATTTAACTTTTTCCCTTTTTCGCCCAAATTCGTGATTACAGAACACGTGTTTTACAGTTAAAAAAAATCACAAGAAATACCTTTAATCGTGCTTTATCTAAGTTCTAATGATTGAATCAGTAAAAGATTAGATTGAGAGAAAATAACCCAGAAATTGCATATTTTAATATACACATGTAGTATATACAATCCCTTCCAAACATCAGATTTGATTTCATTAGTCCCTTAATTAATTTATTTCAAAAAAGCCTAAAGCACACTCTAGCATAAAGAAAAAAAAAATCCCTAAATTAATAATATAAGTACGCATACCAGTACACCAATTAAGAAAATATTTTGAAAGGTCCATATTAATTAAAAAAAAAACAATGTACATATATGTATATATAGCTATACACACACAAGTTTAAGAAAAAGAAAATCCCTAAAGGAAAATATCAAAAATAAATGTGATGTGACATACATATGTACATGCTAAGCCTATGTAGCTCTCCAGAATTTCATTAATTTACAGTTGAATGTCCATTGTATGTATATCATTTTCATTTTGAGATACTTTGCTTTTCCATTCAAATTCATCGATTAAATTTCAAATAGTGAAATAAGATTTCTAATTTACCCATTCGTTAATCGTTAATGCTTAAACAGTTTTTACTTAAATCATTTCTTCTGAATTCAGTGATCTTTTGTTCACTAGAACTATTGCTCTCACCGATTTTATTTTAGCTTCACACCAATTGGTCGAATTCAGTTACAATCTTAAACATAAGCGAGATCTACAGTACGTTTGCAACGAACTGTTGGATACCCTATTCCCTATTTGTATGTGTATGCGTATGCCTCCCGTAGCCAGCCGATGTTTCAGTTTCAGAAACAAAATTCTTCTTTAGCAGACTGAACAAAATTCAATAACATTAACTTTGTGTGGTGTGATGTTCAATTACTGCTGGCACAATAAAAAAAGGCGTGCGCCACGCCCAAAGCTAAAACTTTTTATTGCCAAGGCAATTGGTATGAGCTCAGTGACATTCAATTTTATTCTTGCAGATCGATTTGAACAAAACAAGACAAGACTTAAATTTTTAAAAATTAGGTTTTGAATGGAAATAGCAATTATGGGTGTTTTTAACAATTCTTGGACCACACTCTGCTACGTAACCAAGGAATATAAATCTAAGTGTTCTTCAATTTTTTTACTTCAAAACTGTGACCGATAGTTAAAAAACGTTAAAAAATTAATGCCTTATACAACTTTTGCCGGAAACGCCCCTTAAAAGTGGGCGTGTCTTAAAAATTTGAAGCACTAACTGAGCTTTGATCAGTATTTAGGCATATGTGTAAAACTACAACTGAATCGAGTAGTTTTTAAACAATCTTACCTGAACAAAGGTATTTTATCAAAATCACGCCTTCAAAAGTGGGCGTACTGAAAAAATGTACACAAAAAAATGTAGAGATATATTTTTTACAAAACGAACGGAAGGGAAAAAGGTTTAAATTGAATATTGGTAGTACCTTAAATTTTTAAAACTACGTTTTTCGTTCTTTCATGAAAAGTGGGCGAAAGCCACGCCCAAAATTCAAAAATTTCTTTTCATACACAAACGATTTAGTTTCTACTTAAGAGACGCAAAATTTTGGATTGCGGATTCATTATAAATACCGTTTATTTACAAAAACAATTTTTTAATAGTTTCTATTGAAAGTGGGCGTCAGCCACGCCCAAAATCAAATTTATTGATTTCATACACAAGATGTTTATGTGCCAGTAATGCCCACAAAATTTAATGTTTTTCTCTTTAATACCTATAACATTTGTTATTTTATAAAAAACAATATTGATGGTGTCAGCCACGCCCAAACTGAAATATTTTTATTTGATTGGAAGAAAGTTTACCTAAAGCTTACGTGTTCAAAATTTTAGCGTTATGCTTTTTTCGTACTGTACAAAAAACATAAGTTAATTTTACCAAATTGAGGTTGTTCAACAAAAATGGCGATTGTGGGCGTGTTTTGGGGCGGATTTTACTGGTTCAAGAACTTAGCCTTACTCTTGAACCAAAGATTATATATACCAAGTTTCAGCTTTCTGGCTCAAAAATTGCGACCTCTAGAGAGTATACATACGGACGGACGGACGGACGGACGGAGGGACATGGCTAAATCGACTAGGCTTTTGATTCTGAGTCAGAATATAAATACTTTTCTATACCGAACGGTATTATTTCTCTATGTTACAAACTCCACACCAAATACAATATACCCATTCTATGGAATAGGGTATAATTACAAACTCCACACCAAATACAATATACCCATTCTATGGAATAGGGTATAAAAACAAAGTTACTAAGGATTTCACAATCACTTTCTTAGGAGGTAATAAAATTGAGTTAAACAATCTTTGGATTGAAGTGAAGAAAAGTTATGCATTTTGTCTTCGAGTGAATGTACAGAAGACGAAGACAAATAAAATTCAGCTAAAGGAAAATATAAACTAGCGTCAGAAACTTTCGAGAATTGTTGAAGTTAAATCATCGATCTAGAAAGAAAATTATCAAACATTTTAGGTGACAGTGTGAAAGTTAGTATATCCAATCTCAAAGATGCAAACTTAAATCAGGATTTAAATACGTCGGGAAGTGAAATGCTTTGTATAAAAGTCCCCCCATGTGACTCTGACGTTTTTTATGGATCTTATCAAACATGGCCCTCCTTTAGAGGACATGTTTATTGCAATATACGTGAATCATCCAAATATTTGTGCAGTGCAAAAGTTCGAGCTCGAGGTGAAGCAAACAACATAGTTTGCAAATTTTCTCACGGATGAAAGTTTAAGGCTCGCTTGGGATGCCCTTAATGACCGTTATGAAAACACACGTATTTAAGTGAATAGGGAGCTTAAAAGCTTGTTTTATTTACCACACGTCTTTCTTGTAGGTGTAAAATGTATTCAAAGAAAAATTAGTGATTCTCTGTCCGCACTCAAAGCTTATAAAATAGATACGTCATATTGGGATTCTATTCTAGTTTGTCTTTGTTCAAGTCAATTACCTGACATTTCTCTTTCTTTGTGGGAATTCAATAAAAAAACATAAGCGAGAGCTACAGTACGTTTGCAACGAACTGTTGGATACCCTATTCCCTATTTTTGTGTATGTGTATGCGTTCGCCTCCCGCAGCCAGCTGATGATCCAGTTTCATAAACAAAATTCTTCTTTACCAGACAGAAAAGGATTCAATAACATTAATTTTGTGTGGTGTGAAGTTCAATTAGTACTGGCCCAATAAAAAAAGGCGTGTGCCACGCCCAAAGATAAGACTTTTTATTGCCAAGGCAATTAATATGAGCTCAGTGACATTCAATTTTATTCTTGCAGATCGATTTGAACAAATCAAGGCAAAACTTAAATTTTTAAAAATTAGATTTTGAATGGAAATAGCGTGGGCGTGTCTTAAAAATTTGAAGCAATAACTAAGCTTTGATCATTAGTCAGTATTTAGGCATATGTGTATAACTACAGCAGAATCGAGCAGTTTTAAAGCGATCTTACCTGAACAAAGGTATTTTATCAAAATCACGCCTTTAAAAGTGGGCGTATTGAAAAAATTTACACGAGAAAATGTAGATATTTTTTTCATAAAACGAACAGAAGGGAAAAAAAGCTAAAATTGAATATTGGTAAATTTTTTAAATTTTTAAAACAACGTTTTTCATTCTTTCATGAAAAGTGGGCGAAAGCCACGCCCAAAATTCAAAAATTTCTTTTCATACACAAACGTTTAAATTTCTACTAAGAGACGCAAAATTTTGGCTTGCGGATTCATTATAAATACCGTTTATTTGCAAAAACAATTTTTTATAGTTTCTAGTGAAAAGTGGGAGTCAGCCACGCCCAAAATCAATTTTTTTTAATTTCACACATAAGATGTTTATGTGCAAGTAATACCCACAAAACTTAATGTTTTTCGCTTTAATATAACAATTGTTATTTTATAAAAACAATATTGATAGATTCGTATGAAAAATGGGCGTCAGCCACGCCCAAACTGAAATATTTTTATTTAATTGGAAGAAGGTTTACCTAAAGCTTACGTGTGCAAAATTTTAGCGTTATGCTTACATCGTAACTGTACAAAAAACATAATTTAATTTCACCAAATTGAGGTTGTTCATCAAAAATGACGATTGTGGGCGTGTTTGTGGGCAGATTTTACCGGTTCAAGAACTTAGCCTTACTCTTGAACCAAAGATTATGTATACCAAATTTCAGCTTTCTAGCTCAAAAATTGCGATCTCTAGAGAGTATACATACGGACGGACGGACGGACAGACGGACGGACGGACGGACGAACGGACATGGCTAAATCGACTAGGCTTTTGATTCTAAGTCAGAATATATATACTTTTCTATACCTAACGATATTATTTCTCTATGTTACAAACTCCACACCAAATACAATATACCCATTCTATGGAATAGGGTATAAACAAAGAGGAATTCTTACATGGTCCGAGATGGATACCTTTTTAGCCAATCGCTAAAAAGTTTTAAAAACCATATCACATATTTGCTTCAAACCCAAATCCAAACCTACTTTCAATAAATCACATTCTTAAGCACATACATATCAACCAATTCGTGAAAGATCTCATCTTATCATAACAAGCAAATAAACTTTACTTGCAAAATATGCAATCAAAGTCATCCGTTACGTTTTTGTAGTAAGTTGTTGCAAATGACAACTGAAGAAAAAATACAAGCTGTCAAATCTACAACTTCGCATCTCGAAAAGGATTGTAAAAGTTCCTATACATGTGTCCAATATAATGGACGGCATTATTCGCTTATTCACCTTCTACCTTGTCTCGATCCCTTTATTAAATAAAACACGGTACGAACTTTATTGTGGGAAAAATATAATTAAAAAAAACCCACATTTATTATCTCCGGTTTTAAAAGGTTGAAAAACATGACTTGTTCGCCTGATGGACGAAACAAGACTAAAACTCATATAAATTACATGTCAAAAGAAAAGCCAAAAACGCTGATGTGCTGAATTCTCCTGAATTCTCTGGTTTCAGTGCTGACATGAATGGCCAGTGTTGCCATTCGTAACAGTCCCGGCTAAAAACATCGTTTTTATATATTGTCCTCCTGGTCAATTGGTAAAATGCATAGCTTTTGCACGGGCCGTTTCAATTTGTTGGTTGCAGTTTGCACTATGACGTTTCTGACCAAACCGTCCCGACCTGGGAGCAGTTCACATACCCTAGCCATTGCCCAGCTAGCTGGTGGGAAGTTCTCGCTCTTGAGAACTACTAATTGTCCTACTTTTAAGTTTTCCTTGATTTTCCTCCATTTTTTCCGCTCCTGCAGAGTGGTCAAATATTATGACTGCCATCTAGCCCAGAAATGATTAACCATTTGCTGTCGCTCCTTCCATAGCTTAGCTCCTGCTGTATCTGGTCTTCCATCTAATCTGAAAGGAAGAGGTAAAATTAAGGGTTTACCCACCACAAAATGTCCCGGCGTTAACGCCTGAACGTCCATTGGATCGTCACTCAGAGGGTGCAGAGGTCTAGAGTTTAGGATGGCTTCTATCTGAGTAAGAAGTGTTCCGAACTCCTCATAAGGCAATATCCTTTGCCCAACTATCCTTTTGTGATGTAAATACTCCAGTGCATCTTTATCTGAAAAGACTTTTAAGGCTTTATTTAGTTCTTTAGATGCGCCAACGAAAGCCGTTCCGTTGTCGCTAAACATTTTTTCACATCTTCCCCTCCTGGCAATGAACCTTTCATATGTATCTATGAAGGCCATAGAAGATAAATCTGTGACAGGTTCGATATTTATTGCTCTAGTCCTTAGGCATACAAATATTGCTATCCCATATTCAGAATTGTACCTCCTGTACCAAAGAGTATAAAAATATATATACATCCTGTATCATATATTGAAATCTGTACATCCTGTACAAAAAATATAAAAATATATATGTGTACCCTGTACAAAAAATATAAAAATATATGTACATCCTGTATCATATATTGAAATCTGTACATGCTGTACAAAAAATATAAAAATATATATGTACACATCCTGTACAAAAAATATATGTACATCCTGTATCATATATTGAAATCTGTACATCCTGTACAAAAATATAAAAATATATGTACATCCTGTGTGCACATTCCATAAGCAATCCTGCCAATCTTGATCCATTAGCTACGATTGCCGGATGTTTCATCTAGTAATCGATTTCCGACCTACCTAACCTTCCCCCTACCCGCAAGATATTATTTTTATCCAGTATCGGCTTTGAGCTCATTATTTTACTCTTCTCCGGAAGCGTTTGTCCTGCTTTAAGTGCCGTAATTTCCTTATTGTAATAATCTTGTTGACTAATACGTATTAAATATTCCAAGGCTCCTGCCTTCTCCTCTCTCGTTATTGGCATTACTTCCTGCTGCCCCTTTCTCCTTTTCCTCTTTTGTCTCAGGTTCCTCCTGTTTTTAATCCACTGTTCTATGAACCGGTTTACATAACTAACGATGTTCACCGCTTTTTCCAGCTTGCTAACATAATCCAATAGAGGTAAATTACCCCTTCCTCTCCCGAGGCCAATACTTATTGGATCGTTAAATTCCGAAATTGAATGTTTTTTCATTTCGTCCTCCGTTTCCTTATTGATTCCTTCCATTATTCCACTCCTTGGCCAAACCTGTTCCTCCTTTATTATCCAACTAGGACCATGCAGCCATAAGTTATTGTCTACCAACTCCTTTGGTAACATCCCCCTTGTCAGTAAGTCTGCTGGGTTCTCCTTGCCATCTATGTGGTGCCAGTTCCTTATCTCCGTATTTGTTTGAATAGATGCTACTCTATTTGCAACATATGTCCTCATATCCCTTGTCTCCTTCCTTATCCAGAAAAATGCTGGACTTGAATCAATCCATCGCACATATTCCGTTCCTTTCCATTCCATTGACTCCCTGATTTCTTTTATCATCCTTGATAGTAGCTCAGCTGCTGATAACTCCAGTCGCGGGATGGTCACCATTTTTAAAGGTGCCACCCTTGTCTTTGACGTTAAGAGCTTGCTTGTTATGACTCCGTTTCCATAGTTTGCCCTTAAGTATACGACCGCACCTAGAACTGCCTCACTGCTGTCTGAAAACCCATGAATCTGTATACTTGTGCTTCCCCCTGAGCCCAACCATCTTTCTATTTTAAATTTTCCAAGTAGATAATAGAATCCCAAAAATCCAACCAACGACGTTCTATTTCTATCGCTGGTTTATCATCCCAATCGATCCTCGATTTCCACAACTCCTGTATTATTATTTTCCCAATGATCGTAACTAGTGATATGTACCCGTCTGGATCATACAATTGAGCTACATGACTCACTATCTTCCTTTCTGTTATTGTTCCGTTGAGCTTGGGATTTTTGACTATGAAAGTAAATTTATCCTCTTCTATCAACCATTTCAGTCCTAGAATGGTTGTCCCTTCCCCCTCAGAAAACAACAAAGTTTTTTCTGACTCAGCATCCATTGCTTTAACTACAGCATTGCTGTTTGATTTCCATTTCCTCAATTCAAATTTAGCTCCTTGTAATATTGTATCGATTTCCTTTGCTAATTTGATTGCTTCCTTGACTGTATGAGCTCCTGTTGTACAGTCATCCATGTAGAAGTCCTCTTCTATTGCTTTTGCTGCTTTTGGATATTTTTCTTTTGCCATCCTGGCCGTTTCCATCACTGCTCTTACAGCGACAAATGGAGATGCTGTTAGTCCAAAGGTGACTACCGTGAGCCAGTATTCCTTCAATCTTTGATTTGAGTCCTCTCTCCAAAACAATCTTTGTAAATTCCATTGTTCTCTAGCAAGTCTGACCGGATTGAACATTTTCCTGAAAGCCATCCAATCCTCCTGACAAATACAAAAAATAATATATGTGTACATCCTGTACCATATTTAAATCTGTACGTCCTGTACCAAAAATTATAAAAAAAATATAATTTTTAAAAATCCATCCCATCCTCCTGACAAATATAAAAAATAATATATGTGTACATCCTGTACCATATTTAAATCTGTACGTCCTGTACCAAAAATTATAAAAAAAATAAAATTTTTAAATGTCCGCATATACTGCTATTCTATTTCTCGCATTATTGTTTCATGCAGATTCTTCTGCAGTTTCGGCCCAAGCATTTGAATGTCATTGAGTGATAATCCCTTGTCAGTTTTGCAACTAGCGTCATAAACAATACGATTATCCTTCGGAATGCAATGATGCGGTATATAATACATTATTTCTCCTATCTGTGGTCAGTGGCGGCGCAAGAACTAAATTTAGTGTGGGCGAGGTACATTTCGCGAGGCCCTCTGATGGTACAAGAAAAAGCGAATATAAAATAAAAAATAACTTGAAGTTAAATAGCTTTTTATTTAATAAGAAACAAACTTGAATTTTCACTTGTATATACTTCTTTGCAACATTAAACAAAAATGAAAAAAAAAAAAAAAATAAGAAAAAAACAATTACCTAAACAGAAATGTTCGACTTTTTGTTTTACTGAACTCCTTAATAATTGGTTCGTAATTTAAGTAAGATGCTTTATCTGCTTCAATAGACAAAACTGCCAAAGCTGAAAGTCTTCCTTAAAAATCTCCTTTCAGGTTTCAGCGGAAGCAGTACTTACAGGAATTGTTGACAAAATTTTTATGACAATGTAAGCATTTGGGTAAATTTCTTTTAAATCGTTCTCTATGATGTATTGGAGTAGATGTTTAACGTCTTTAATAGAGTTGTGTAAATTTGGAATCATATTTTGTAACTCCTCATACAACTCATAAGGTTGGAAGTCACCGCTCTCACCTACTTTCAGACTGTGTGTAAATCTTGGCAGTTTTTTTTGTATTTGCTCTTTGGAATGTGTATATAAGGAAAGTTTTGCATTCGTAAAAAAAATAATTTAACAATCAAACATGACATTACGATGATAGAGAAGTTGAAAAAAAGGTCCAACAATTCTGTCTGTCTGTCTGTCTGTCCGTCTGTTTGTATCGGCACCTACAGCCTAAACTGCTGGACAGATTTGCTTTAAACTCAGTACATAGTATTATTATGATGTCATACAGAGGTTTTTTTAGAATTAGCATTCTAGCTTTAAAACCAATGGTACCTGCCATACGATTTTTAGTGAAAAATTTATTTTTCTCAAAAACGGCTCCTACGATTTTGATAAAAACTTTCTGAACAGTGTTTTCTGTGCAAAATTTATGTTTTGGTTGCAGAGAGTTTTCAGAAAAAGTCTTATAACGGTACCTCGAATAGGACCGGTTTTTTGAAATCCGATTTTCTCGTAAGCCACTTGACGAATTTCAATGCAATTTTAAATGTTTAGAAGCCCTTTTATAAACGAAATCACATAAATTCTTTAAATTTAAAAAAAAAATTTCAGTTTTTTAAAAAAGTTGTAAAAATTTGTTTAATATATTTTTTAAATTTTATTTTTCTGATAAAAACTAAAAAGTTCTAGAAGTTGGCATACTCAAACAAATTTGGAATATATTTTTGAAAAGTAAAAAAAAAACTATTTTGAAAAAAAATTCTTAATATTCTTAAACAGTAAACGAAATCACATGCTATACTTCATTTTTCCCAAAAAACGTTTTAACTAGTGATTTTTAAGTGATCAAGAAAATTTCATATAATTTTTTTCCCTGCTTTTTTCCCAAAATCTCAACGATAAGACCACTGCTACGCCAAAAAATTACTTACATACATATTTAATGTGAAATTAAATTTACTTAGCTATTTATTTCAGCTCAATGCTAGCGGATAAACAATATTTTTGGTTAAAGCCTGCATTTTTTTGTCTTCCACCCGATCGGCCATTCCCGAATTTTCGCTGATGTTTCTACCGCTAAAAAATTTATGAAAAACCAGAACAAATAAAATGCACGACTTCGTCGCACGTACTTGCTCTGTGGGTGCAATAGTACGATGAAAACAAACTTTTCGATCAATAAGAACAACTAATTTTTGAAAAATTTGATAAAACCTAAAAAATGTTGACTGAAACTGAAAAAAACCGATACACGGGAGCTAACGTTAAGAAACCTTTAATATTTAAAATTATGGTGTCATCTTTTGGGTGTTGTAAATGATACAAATGTCCACTTATGACCAAATTAATAATACTGTTAAATCAAATTTCCGCTATTATCCTGTGTAGCCAAAAACTAAAAATGCAGTTTTCTTTGAAGTATTCTATTTATGCTACATACAAAGTTTTATAAAAATCGGGGGAGCCTTTTTTGAGTAAATTAGAAAAACTGAAAAAATTGGCCTTAAACTAATGGCTCTTTGTATAGGAGCCACCATTTAAAGAAAAGAAACTGAAAAAAATTTAATTCCATCTGATAGGAAGCTGAAGGAAGCTATACTAAACAAAATTTGAGTGAATTCGATGCCACCGTTGACAACTTATGGCCATTTAAAAAAAAAACCGTTAAGAGCAGATCTCCGTTATTTGCATTTTTAACCAAAAACTGAAAACGCAGTTCTCTTAAAAACACTAAAAGAATATAACACACAAAGTTTAATCAAAATCGTTAGAGCCATTTTCGAGCAAATATATTTAAGTTGATAACTATTAGTTCTAATGTAGGTATTTAAAGGAAAACCTTGTGGCGTGTGGATTTGCCATACCTTTTCAAATTTATTTCCGGCTGTGAGCCGCGAGGCCCTTTGCACCGCGAGGCCGTAGGCGGTCGCCCACACCGCCCACGCCTTACGCCGCCTCTGTCTGTGGTCTCTCCGTGACCAATTTCAGATGACCTATCTGAATTTCCTCCCTCATCTTTCTACATAGATTCTTTTTATCTCCTGATGTTTTGCTAACCGCCTCTCTAAATATAAGAAACGTTTTAAAGCAATCTCCCTTGAACTTCCTATACTCTATTCAAGTAATTTGTTCAGCACATGCCTTATGAGGGAGCTTTTTATCTACCAATGATGCCTGCAGGTAATCCTAATGGCAAACTAAAACGGAAACTGCCTCTGAAATTAAACCCAAACCACTGAACACACAAGAATTGTTGTTGTGATTTTCGATAAATTTGGCCGCACCCATAACCTTTCAGTTTGACTGCAAAAAGCAGACTAATTTTTGTTCAGTATAACAAAAACAACCCTCATCGTCATCGCACAAAGCACATCTAAAAGGTGTTGCCATGATTTAAAAAAAGGGATCTCGCTACTGCATTTCTATGTTGAGATTTGGATTTTGTAGCTTTTTCAGCTTTTGATTGATAGGGAGGTGTTGTCATTTGTTTTTGTTTTTGTATCCTTTCTGAATAACCGCTTGGTGGTGTGGAAAAAGATAAATAATTTTTGATTTTTGTTTTAAATCATAAGATGGTAACCCTAATGTATAATTTACTCGATTTGCGGCAATTTACTATGCAAAGTATGGAAACCCTGTGACAGCTTTAACTTGAGACCGATGTATGCAAGCCAATATAGCCAGACTGAGAGGCAAACGTCCTATCTTCCTTGTACTGAACAAATAACTCGAATAGAGTATAGTTCTTTAATGTCCTCATTTAACGGAATTTTAATAATGAATCTTCCTGACTCTTCTCGTGTATACGTTTTCATAAAGTGGTTTTCCACTAAAATTTCCTCTTCTGTCCATTGTGGACATGAATTGACTTGATCTTGTTGCCAAAGTCTTTCCAATAGTTTATCCAACTGAGCTTCTCCCCTATATTGGATGCACGAAGTAGACTGGCCTGTCAAATTGTTCACCAATTCTGATTGTGTTCCAAAAACCACAATCCCTACTATTAGTGTCATTCCCCCTATATTCCTCTGTACAATAGACGTGACTATTTTAGCGAAAAACCCCACCCCGAAAAGAAGTTGAACTGGATTAGGTTTCCAATATTCTGGGTCCGCCCATGAAATGTTTGATGGATTATGAATCATCATAGGATTCAATGCCTGAGAAGGTATTGTAGGTTTCCAATTGCTTTCTTTGGGTAAAACCTAGAAAATCTCCTCAAAATTCTCCTCTAAATTGGAATTGTACCATGGCAGTATTTTTAGTTTGATTTTTTGATTAATTTCCAATGGTATATTGTTGATACCGACTGCCTTCCTGACAGAGGCCGATGTCCTCAGTTTGTATTCTTGTACTAATTGGTAGGTTATTATGTTAAGTTGTGAACCAGTATCTATAAGCCCTCTAACTGGTCCATATTGAATCCCTGCCTCTTCTATTCTTACTAAAATAGTAGGCCCCCCTGAAAATTCCAAAAAATAAGAAAAAAATGAATATATGTAAACAAGTTTCATTAAACTATAAACTAATAGATACTGCTTAAAAACTACCCCTCTTCCCTCTTTATTTTGTTTAATCTTTTTTTTCTTTTTTACCTCTAGGTTTAATTTGCGAGGAGCAAGTTGTATCCACTCGAGGCCTCTTTGCTCCGACTTGATCTAGTCAGGACTTTCGCTTCTTGTTGATGTCCTTCTGTGCGTTCTCCATCCTTAGAGTGAGGACCGAATTTTGCCCCTGCTTGACAGGACAAAGCATGCTATTGTGTGCAGGATCCTTTCTGCATGCTTCCATCCTGCACTTAATCGCTGTGCAAGACTCCTTTCTGTGTCCTTTCCTAAGGCAGTTGGGACAAATTTTCCTCCTGGAACAAAAATCCCTTCTGGCGAATAAGTTGAGGGCCTGAAAATCCGGACAGCGGAATAATTGGTGGAAATCCGTTCCGCAAGCCTCGCATGGCACTGTTGGCTTGGATACTCCTCCTGGATATGACGGTTTTGTTCCGTTCCTGTGGCTTTGATGGACGCTTCCTGCAGCTCTTGCTGCTACCGGCCTGGTGGCTTCCAAGGCTCCTGCCTGTTTATCAAGGAAGTCCAATAGTTCCCCGACTTTTGGGTTTTCCGTCTTCCTATGTAGTTCCTACTGCTTTGTCTCGGGATCCAGCCGCTCGTGTAGCCCGAATACGAAGACTAAGTCCCAATGTTCTACCGGAACATTTAGGGCTTTTAGCTGACGGATTGTCTCATAGGTGACATTTGCAATCCTTGACAAATCGTTCCCGTTCGGCTTCTCCTGAAGTACGGGCAATTTGTAGAACTGGTTTAAATGTTCCTTTGCTATGAGATATGGCTTCTCAAAAAGTTGGACGAGCCTGTCCCATGCCTCCTGGTAGATATCTTTAGTTAAATTGGGATGTCAAGCCGAGCAATATTCTTTTGCATAAACGTGGCGACATTAAGTTGTGTGACTTTGGCATCTCCGGGCAGCTAGTCGATTCAATAGCCAAGACAAAGGATGCTGGGTGTCGACCATACATGGCTCCCGAGAGGATTGATCCCGAAAGAGCGAAGGGTTATGATGTACGAAGCGATGTTTGGTCATTGGGCATAACGTTGATGGAGGTGGCTACTGGAAATTTCCCTTACAAGAAGTGGGACTCGGTCTTTGAACAGTTGTGCCAGGTTGTACAAGGTGACGCGCCACAATTGCAGCCATCATTTAACGGAATGGAATTCTCTGTTGAGTTCGTTGATTTTGTAAATACTTGCTTAATTAAAAACGAAAGTGAACGCCCAAAGTACAGCCGTCTACTACAAATGCCCTTCATCCAGCGTGGTGAACGTAGTCATACCGATGTCGCTGCCTACGTAACCGATATCCTCGAGTCAATGGAAAGCGATGGAATCACTGAGTTCACAACAAATCAACCAGCAGAAAGTTAATATAATCTTGCATGCGTGTAGAATTTTCTTGTTAGTGTTCAAATATTACATTCAAAAAATATACACAAAAAGATACAAAAAACACAACTAAAAATAACTCAAACAAGTTTGACTTTGGTGCCATTGACTTGACGCAACAACAACAACAACAACGGTTCGGCAATGGAGAGGGGGAATATTTTTCTTTAAATTTTATTTTGTTTTTATTTTTAATTTACAAAAAAAAAAGAAAAAGTTATTAAGTTAAACTTTGTTATATATAAAATATCCCAAAATAAAAATTACATTCTTTTTTAAAACTATAAGTATGCATGTATAAAATAGAAACAAAAAAACAAAAAAAACTTTGTACTGAAGAGAAGAATAAACAAAGAGGTGCGAGATAAAAAAAAAATAACAAAACAAAATAAAATCAAAACTATGTGAAAAATTTAAAAAGAGGAAGGATAAAAATGATAATTTTGTCACAAAGTTCTATTTTTAAGTATAATAAACCTTATATTTATATAAACTATAAAATATTAAGCGATTTCTGTATTTATTTAAAATAAGCAATTGCGTCCTGTTGTTGTTTATCGTGTAACTATCTTAGATTTACTATTATTATTATTATCTACTATATTATCCTTCTTATTCCATAATTTTTAATTATTTGTGTATTTTTTATTTTAAAGTTTTTCTGTCAATTTCTTTTTGTGATGCATTTTTGTTGCGTTTAAGTGAAAAAGCTAATGCGTTTATATATATATAAATATATTTTTGTTGCAAATAATGTTAAAAAAATTGCTCTCGCCTGCTGGTGCTTGCTCCTGCTCTTGATGCTGCATTTCTTGCACCGCCTGCTTCTTTTTACCTTGTACAATGAGAAAAAAAATACTTCTTTTTATTTAATATAGAAGATTTGTGAGAAAAGTGTGTGTGTGTTGCGTTGACAAAAAAAAATTAATTGTAACCTCTGATTATTTTATAAATTTATTTTTCCTAGAACATGCGATATTCAAGTATTTATAATTTTCATTTAATTACCAGTCCTTCCAAAACTTGTCCTCAAGTATTTTATTAAGAAATAGTTCTTCCTAGAACTTTTGTATACTTGTCCTCAAATAAAAATTTTGAATTAGTACTTCCTAGTACTTTCCTATACTCGTCCTCAAGTATTTTATTAAAAAATAGTTCTTCCTAGAACTTTTGTATACTTGTCCTCAAATAAAAATTTTGAATTAGTACTTCCTAGTACTTTCCTATACTCGTCCTCAAGTATTTTCCATTTCCCTACCTGAATTAAATACAAGATTTAAATACCTGCTTCCTAGCATAAGTTAATTTCTCTTTTTTTTTTCTCTCTAAATCCTTTCAGAACAGAAATTAAATTTCCAAATTGCTTCCTAGCATAATTAAATTTTCCTGTTTTCTCTGAATCCATTCAGAAGGAAAACTATAAATTCCGAATTGCCTCCTAGCCTAGTTTCAAACAAATAATCTACCTAATTCCAAAACATATACATATTCCATTGACAGCTCACTCTAAGATAACTGCGACGACGCATACCATTGCATACCTAACACACAAAAAAAAAACTTTAAAGATTTGTCCAAGCTTCCTAGCTACTTTTAAAATCCTCCTGGATCTGCATTTAATCTGAAATTAATTGGTAGACAAATCTAAAACACCGAAATAATTCACTTGAATGTATCACTTCCTAGTGAAATTCTCCTTAATTGTGTGCTACATGTTAGTGGTCGTCGCCTCTATGTGCTCGTATTGAACATCACATTTTTAGAATGTTTATTTACCTCCGGGAAAATGAAACGAACTCCGTTTCCTAGCTAATAAAATCTTAGTCTTTAACATTTCCCTGCTTCCTAGCAAAAATTGGCTTTGCTTCCTAGCAGAAATTTATTTAAATAAAATTTCAATTGCTTCCTAGCAAATTTTATTTAAATTTGTCGCTGCTTCCTAGCACGAATTTATGAAAATTATTTTTATTTTTCACACACACACACCTTACACATTGCTTTTAGTACACATTATTATTATTATTTGTTGTTAAAATATTTATGTACCTTTTTGGACATTTCTCTTTGTTTTTTTTTTTTTTATTGTTTAAATTTTTTCCTGGGATTTTTTTTTTTTTTTTTTTTTTTTTTACCGCGACCGCGCACTAGTAAATTCAATTCAGAACTGAAGCAAATGCATGATGTCTGATTTTTCCATTCCTTTTGTTTTCTCTTCTCTTTTGAGAATGTGCAACTGAGTCCACATCAACAGCAGCTTGGACTTTGGTGGTTGTTGTTTTTTTTTCTATGTCTGCCTGTGGTAGATACACAAATTTACTCCAGATTCTAGAACATTCCGGTTCTATGAATGATGTTATTTTTCTCTCTCTGTCGGCCGCGCGCGCATGTATGTACTTGAATTTCTCCGTTGCAAAACTATTTCTCCTGAAATATTCTTTAATAACATACAGATGTGTGTTATTCAGCACATATTTGGCATGTTCCTACATGACTCTTCTCCGAAAATTTGTGTTCATGCTCCTGCATGATTTGTACAGTTTTAACAACTGTTTTTATTTGCTGTGTGTGTTAATTCAGCACACTGTCGTTGTTCCTACGGTTTCTTATTATCTGCCTATAATCGAAACTAGAAGAAATTAAACAATTATTCTTTGCTCACTTTTCTGAGCCTAAATGAATAAGGGAAAACTCTATTAAATATGGTCGTCACCATAAAACGTACAAAACCCAAAAAAAATGTATGGTGTTTGTAAGGCACCATTAGACGCAACGCAAAAAAAAAATTAAATGGTGGTTGTAAGGCACCATTAGACGCAACGCAAAAAAAATGAAATGGTGGTTGTAAGGCACCATTAGACGCAACGCAAAAAAAATTAAATGGTGGTTGTAAGGCAGCATTAGACGCAACGCAAAAAAAATGAAATGGTGGTTGTAAGGCACCATTAGACGCAACGCAAAAAAAATTAAATGGTGGTTGTAAGGCACCATAAAGCTGAAAAATGGTGTTTGTAAGGCACCAACGAAATTTATTTATTTAGTGAAATATAGAATAAATTATGTGGATAAGCTGCGCATATCCCTATGCGTAGTTTCTATCCACTTATACCTTGTCCTTTGCCTCCTGGCATTGATGCACTGTTACTTCACTAATTAAATTTCACTCCGATTTTTTTTTTTTTTTTATTTATCGCGACTCGAAGGACCATAATGTCTCGATCCCTTTATTAAATAAAACACGGTACGAATTTTATTGTGGGAAAAATATAATTAAAAAAAAACCCACATTTATTATCTCCGGTTTTAAAAGGTTGAAAAACATGACTTGTTCGCCTGATGGACGAAACAAGACTAAAACTCATATAAATTACATGTCAAAAGAAAAGCCAAAAACGCTTATGTGCTGAATTCTCCTGAATTCTCTGGTTTCAGTGCTGACATGAATGGCCAGTGTTGCCATTCGTAACATACCTAAAGGTCAATCACACTCAGCAAATTTTAATCAAACCACAGCAGCCATAACATATTATGAGCATCCGAAAATACAGTCCACTCAGTCCCAAATAAATTCCCCTGGGTTTTTACAATCGTATCATAGCAGAAAATATAAATCGCGTTTTATTAGCTACTGCATTAGCTAATAATGAGCATCATGGTACAACGTGTACGCTTCGTGCACTTTTAGCAATGGGGTCTGAAGTGACATTTATTTATGAGGAAGCCCGGAATAAATTTCAACTTCCGATAAATCGATTCAAGCTCGAATATCCGGTATAAATAATGTTATTACTGCTTATTCTTCGAAACCATGTTCTCTTCAAAATTCAAATCAAATCAAATCAAAATCCACAGTTTAGTACCCGCGGCTTCGCTCGCGTTTCAGCTGATCAAGAAGTAGACTGTACCTTGAAGAGTATAGTCTATCGTAATCTAGCTTCTTCTTCTTTTATAGCTTTCTAATTTAATACCTACATTTAACCGTGATAAAACGAAACCTATAAGATATACCAGATTATAATCTAGCTCTGTGCAAAATTTCATTCAGATCCGTTCAGCCATTCTGGTGTGATTTCAAAAATTAAAACAAATCTATCCCCTAATTCTCTGTGCTAATTTTCAATCAGATGAGTTCAGCCATTCTGGTGCGATTTCAAAAATTAAAACAAATCTATCCCACGGGAACCATACATTTTACCGGTATAAAAAGGAGCCAATATGCTATTCCAGACTATAATCTATCTCTGTGCTAAATTTCATTCAGATCCGTTCAGCCATTCCGATGTAATTTCAAAAATTAAAACAAATCTATCCCAAGGGAAGCATACATTTTACAGGGATAGAAAGTAGCCAATATGCTATTCCAGACTATAATCTATCTCTGTGCTAAATTTCATTCAGATGAGTTCAGCCATTCTGGTGTGATTTCAAAAATTAAAACAAGTCTATCCCACGGGAACCATACATTTTACAGGGATAAAAAGTAGCCAATATGCTATTCCAGACTATAATATATCTCTGTGCTAAATTTCATTCAGATCCGTTCAGCCATTCTGGTGTGATTTAAAAAAAATTAAAACAAATCTATCCCACGGGAACCATACATTTTACCGGGATAAAAAGTAGCCAATATGCTATTCCAGACTATTTTCTATCTCTGTGCTTAGTTTCATTCAGATGAGTTTAGCCATTCTGGTGTTATTTCAAAAATTAAAATAAATCTATTCCACGGGAACCATACATTTGACCGGGATGAAAAGTAGCCAATATGCTATTCCAGACTATAATCTATCTTTGTGCTAATTTTCATTCAGATGAGTTCAGCCATTCTGGTGTTATTTTAAAAATTAAAATAAATCTATCCCACGGGAACCATACATTTTACAGGAACAGAAAGTAGCTAATATGCTATTCCAGACTATAATCTATCTCTGTGCTTCATTTCATTCAGATCCGTTCAGCAACCCTGGTGTGATTTCAAAAATTAAAACAAATCTATCCCACGGTAATTATACATTTTACCGGGATAAAAAGTAGCCAATATGCTATTCCAGACTATAATCTATCTCTGTGCTAAATTTCATTCAGATCCGTTCAGCCATTCTGGTGTGATTTCAAAAATTAAAACAAATCTATCCCACGGTAACCATACATTTTACCGGGATAAAAAGTAGCCAATATGTTATTCCAGACTATAATCTATCTCTGTGCTAAATTTCATTCAGTTTCAGATGAGTTCAGCCATTCTTGTGTAATTTCAAAAACTAAAACAAATCTATCCCACGGGAACCATACATTTTACCGGGATAAAAAGTAGCCAATAGGCTTTTCCAGACTATAATCTATCTCTGTGCTAAATTTCATTCAGATTCGTTCATCCAATCTGGTGTAATTTCAAAAATTAAAACAAATCTATCCCACGGGAACCATACATTTTACCGGAATAAGAAATAGCCTATCTGCTTTTCCAGACTATAAGCTATCTCTGTGCCAAATTTTATCCAGATCCGTTTAGCCGTTCTGGCGTGAGTTAGCAACAAACATCCAAACATCCAAACATCCAAAAATCCAAACATACAAACATCCAAACATCCAAACATCGTAACTTTCACATTTATAATATTAGTAAGATTTATTTAATGCGTTAAAGACTAACGTTATTTTGCTTAAATATGTACACATACATTTTTAATCTCAATGTTAATGCCATTTTATCGGATCGCATGAGTTCTGGCAACTCTGCATCCAATGTTTTCCTATATAAGAAGGTAAAATAATAATACATATAAGACTTAACGAAAGAAAGAGCTTGTTCTGCGAACAACTCTAACGAAAGTTTAGTCTTAGGAAGGAAATCATATAGGACGGAATAAACGGAATGATAGTGGTTTTTTATTGCATAGCAATTTTTCCACTTGAAATTTTGTGTTTCAATTATTTATTCAGAAGGTGGTTTTTTATACAGTCCGCTGCGCTAAGATACATTTGGTCCGTGTCGAGCCAGATAGTACCAGTGACGGGAAGGTACGACGGGAATTAATTTTAATTGATTAATTTAAAAAAAAAAATCGGACGGAAAAAGTGAAAGAAAATGTGTACTGGTGCTGGAGAAAAGCGAAAGAGCTCCTTGTCCTGGAGCAGAAGGTCAGAAGGATGGAAGGTAGACAGTAAGTGCCAAAGCGCAGGAGGATGGTAAGAATTTTAAAATTCATTAAACGTGGGATAAAATTTCCACAGCATAAATCGTTAAAACTGGGAAAGAATTACCGAAAGATGTTTGCCTACGTGGCAAGCGGCAAATATTTATAAACGTCACCCATTTATATGCATGAACGAAGGAAACCGATTTTTAGGTTAAGGCCAAATACGACAGTCAACCGCCGAATGATTTCGTCCGCCTATGTGGCGAACAACTCATGCATATATTTTTTACGCATCTATATGCACATAAATGCGAAAGAATAGTTTTTAATTTTCAACGAAAGATTTCGGTTGATGCGTGACAACGCAGCAAGCAGCGAAAGGCGAATACACATGCGTATTCGAACATGAACGAAAGGACCTCTTTCACAATTTATGAAAGCTACGGTCTAAGAATGGAAAAATTTCAGCTGCCTATATGGCAGACAATAAACAAAATAATATATGCATACGAAGGTATGAGTTTGAAATTTACAACTTTAATACACAACGAAAGTGTTCGGCTGCTTATATGGCAGACATTACATAATACATGCATCTACATGCATACACGAAGGCACGAGTTTGAAACTTAGAACTTCAACACTCGAAGGAAGATTTTATATATATGCATCTACATGCATGCAAGAAGGCACGAGTTTGAAATTTACAACTTCAATACTCGACGAGAGATTTCGTATGCCTATATGGCAGACAACGTACAGAATAATAATAATAATGTATACATATATACACACACGAAGGTATACGAGTTTGAAATTTACAACATCAATACTCAAGGAAAGATTTCGTCTGCCTATACCTATATGGCAGACAGCACTTAAAAATTATACATCATGCATCTATATATGCATACGTGAAGGAATGTTTTTTCTTTGAAATTGACAACTTCAAAGCGAAAACAGAAGGTTTCGCTTGCCTACAATGCAAGCAATAAACGATAAAACACATACATACAAACGCTATGAATATGTGATCACGAAAAGATTTTTTTCATACGATAGAGACTATGTGCCTACACGGTGCGGCAGTTTTATTTGAAGTACATCTTCTTTATCGAAATAAAAATCACTTTTCGTTTCGAGGTCCAAAATTAGACTGACTTTTTATTTAATAAAGATTCTTACATCTAGGTGCTTTTAAAACTTAACATGATGGTTGGCCAACGCTGACGATCATTTCTTATCTTTTTATGATTCATGCACAAGATCCATAAGGGATTCTATGTGTCGTTAAAAACTGTTGATTTCACAGTTCGATATCTTAATGGCATATCTTTATAGTTTGATATTTGTAAATAATGGAAGCTCCAGAGAGGATGCTTCATTGTTTACGGGTGAATGTGGGGGGTCTTCGCTTATTTTTGATATAACTCGCCCTCCGTTTAAATTCGAGTCCCTTCGAACTCGTTTACATTTTAGAAGATGTTTCATTATTATGTATAACATGATTAAGATTATAAAAGCATATATCATATAATATCTATAATTTATTTCCTCTTTGTGTATATATTCACGTATTTCGTTTAGATTGGTAAAATTGAAAACAGGTAAAACCTCTGTTAAATTATTTGAAAAAATATTTAAATTTGGTATAATTCCATTCGTTTTACTCTCAATGCGTTTTATATTGTAACTGTCAATTTCAATTTCACATTTATCTATTTCTATTAAGTAGTTGCCTTTAACTGGATATTTTAAATTATTGCATTTATATAAAACAGTAGTGTTTACGTTAATAAGTAATAAATTTCCAATATCAATTTCTTCAATGAGTTTATTCTTGAATTTCATTTTCTTACAAGTTTCATATTTGTTATTTTCTATTATATTGGATATACATGTATTTGCTGTAGTAATTTTAGGTATATAATATTCGTCTTTGACTTCATAGGTAGTGTTATTAATTGTTACAGTTCTGGTTATATCTATATTTAATTGCATTAAATATTTGTTTGGTATTGGAATTACAATTTTTGTTTTGAATTCGTTTTTCGTAAAATTTGGAATAAGTACAAGGAATAAGATAACATCTTCGTTAAGTGTTCCTAAATTACATTTTAAATATTTCAATTTTAAACTATTAATATCATATAAATCTATTTCTTTATTGGTAAGGAAAAATCTGGTCATAATATTATTTCTTGACACCATTATATTGTCCTGTATTCTTTCAATTTTGTCTTTTACTTGGTTTATGATTAATAAGAAAGTATTATATTTTATCATTCTAAAACTTTCGTTTATGAATTTAGATTTACTGAATATTGCTTTTTGTGATTCAATGACAGATCTGATGTTATCCAAATAATGTTTCATTTCGTTATTTATTTGAATTTGTTTGTTTATATTATTAATAATGTGATGTTGATTAATGTCTAGATTTTTAAAGTGTTCGTTTCTCTATCATCTTCATCCAAATTTCCAAAAACCCATTTTATAAATTTTCCTCCAATGTTTATAAGTGCTCTTTTTTGTCTTGTATGACTGTTAATTTTGTGCAAGGAATGTTCCAATTCATCTACTAACTTATTCAGGTTGAAGTAAAGGTGATTCTTTTTGGATTCATAAGTTGGATTAAAACTGTTTGTTATTCCTATTCTTATATTATCTATTGTTTCCCTAAAGTCCTTTAAATTAACAATATGGATTAGTTTTGCATAATCTTGTATGATAGTAATTGGTTCGCTTTCTAAAATAGTGAATCCTGCCTCAGTTTCTATTTTTGCAATTTCTTTTGAAGCTTTAGCGGTTGACAACAGGAAAACTAATACGATTATTTGGATCTGAAAAGAATTTTAACGGTCTTTTAATTTGAATTATGTCAATTTTGTTTTTTTTTTCTTTTATTATTGTTTGAGTTATATTTAATATATCTTTTATCAGTTTTATGTCTATCAGCTTTTGGATTTTTTATAAATAAATGATTTGGATTAAAGTGTGGTATTTCTTCCCGGTTTGAATTAATTTTATTTATAATTTTCATTTTTTTCGCGCTCATTCGATTTTCAACTTCTTTGAGGTTTATGTCTAAACGGTTTATAAAATCAATTGGTTTCATATTTGTTGTAGAGTGTATGGTATTATTGTAAAAACCTATAGCTTTGATTACTAATTCTTCAGTGTCTTGATTTTCATCTTGACGTTTCAGTATTCTTATATGTTCCAATAGGGAAGAATGCAATCTTTCTATATCAGAATTTCCTGTATGGGAATTGGGTGTTGTGAAATGCGGTTTAATATCATTTTCTTGGCAAAACAATTTTATTAGGGAATTATTAAATTCATTATCCATTATAAGAAGGTGGGGTTTACCTAATAATGCTATTCGTTCCTGTAATTTAAGTTTTATTGTTTGTATGTTTCTATCTGGAATCCTATGAACAGAACCTAGTTTAGAGAATCTGTCGATTGTAGTAAGAAAATATTTCTTATGTATGTAAAAAACATCGATATGAACTATCATATTTGGTTAACTGGGTGTTTCGGTATGATTGAAATATTTCTTGACAGGTTTTCTGTCATATTTATTTTCATTACAGAGTTGACAACTATTAATAAATCGCGTTATATATTTGATTAGATTTGGGATAAAGAAAGAGTCTTTTATTTCTTCGTAATTTTCTATTATACCTCTATGATTAGTATTTTTATGAGTTTTTTCTATAATTTTGAAAGCCTGTTCTTCGCCAACAAGATCAGTTGCTAATTTGGTGCATTTGATAAATTTTAATTTTTTATCGTTACTAAATAAATTTATTATTTTGGTTTGTATAAAATTATATTTTTCAAGTTCAATTTCTGAGTAAATACTCACTGTTCCTTTTGTTAAATTTTGTCGAAGCAAATCATTTAGATAATGCTCATTTGAAAGGTCATTTTCTGTGATGAAAATGATTTTATATTTATTGTGTAAGATTTCAATATTCTTATCTTTAGATTTCATAAGTCTTATTTGTGTTTTATACTTATTAACAATAGATTCACTTATGTAAAAATGATCAAGTTGATCCTCTCTGCTTGTATGAACTGTTTGATTATCACTATTTATTTCAAGCAAATGTTTAATATCAACGTTTTCAGGATTTAGGGTGGTGTTATGATTTTCGATCCGACTTAAGTAGTCAGCTACTTTATTATCTCTACCTTTGACATACTCAATGTCAAATTCATATTCTCCTAACATTATTTTCCACCTTATAATTCTTTTAAAGAATGTAACCATTTCAATGGTTGGTGATCTGTCTGAACGGTAAATTTTCTACCATAGAGATATGGCCTAAAATATTTAATAGACCAAACGATGGCTAATAATTCTTTTTCTAAAGTATGATAATTTTTTTCATGACCATTTAAGGTACGACTTGCAAAGGAAATGGGTTTTCCTTTTTGACTTAAGACAGCTCCTATGGCCAAATTACTAGCGTCCGTTGTTAAAGTAAAATTAACATTAAAGTCGGGAAACGCTAATATAGGAGGATTTGTTATTAATCGTTTCAATTTATTAAATGATTCAATATATTGTTCATTAATCAAATTAATTTTCGTATTTTTCCTTAAATAATGTATTATTGGACTTGCAATCATCGAATAATTTTTTATAAATTTTCGATAAAAACCAGTTAGTCCTAGAAAGATTTTTTTTCTTTCACTGTTTAAGGTAACTGAATGTTATTAATAGCATTAATTTTATTAGGGTTTGGTTTTATTCCTTCTTTCGTAATAATGTGTCCTAAGGAAACAACATTTGTCGAATTGTACTTTTAAATTGTACTCATTTAATTTACGAAAAATATGATTTAAACTTTCAAAATGTTCTTCTAATGAAGTTGAAAACACAAGTATTTCGTTCATATAAATAACACATATTTTATTTATGAATTCGCTCAAAACGTAATTCATCATCCGCTGAAAAGTAGCGGGTGCATTTTTTAACCCAAAAGGCATTCGAATAAACTCGTTATGTCCTCTAGGAGTAGAGAATGCAGTTTTTTCAATATCGTTTTCATCCATTGCAATTTGGTGAAAACTTTTGGCTAAATCCAAAGTTGAAAAGTATTGTGCACGACCTAGCTTATCAAAAAGCGATGCCATGTTCGGAATTGGATATTTGTCATCTACAGTCAACTCATTAAGTTTCCTGTAATCAATAACGATACGCCATTTTCTTTCTTGTGAGTTATCTAATTTCTTTTCTACAATCCACAAAGGTGAGTTGTAAGGTGATTTGCTTGGTCTTATTATACCTTGCTTTAACATATCATTCATTTGCCTTTCTATTTCTTTTTTATGAATTTGTGGATAACGATATACTTTGGAGTATACTGGTTTATTTGAACTGGTAATAATTTTATGTTTAACACAATTTGTAGTGGTCAAATGTTGCCCATCTTGGTAAAAGGTTTTGTTATTATTTCTCAAAAATTTCTGGAGTTCTTTTTTTTTTCTAAAGTATTTAGTTCTTCGCGTAAGACGTTTTCGATTTGAAAATTATTTTTTTCTAAAACATGTATATCGTCGAATTCAATTTTTTTATTCATTTCAAAATTTATTTTTATTTTCGAACCGTTAATAATTATTTCATTTGCATTATAATCAATTATTGCTTTTAGAGGATTTAATAAATTATTTCCAATAATACAATCGAATGGTTTATTATTAAGATTTGTAATTTTTACAGACATTGTTTTAGAAGGGTCATTGAATTCTTTTGGTAGGTAAACTACAGCTTCCTGAACTATTTTTATTGGTCCTGTAAGAGTGTTCAAAATTATTGGTTTGTTAAGGTATTGCAGGTAACCTAGTTTTCTAAAAATATTTAAATCTCCTATTGTTGTTGCTGCTCCAGTATCTATAAGGCATTTAATTGGAGTTTTATTAAAAGTCAATATAATTAAGGGTAGTCTACAATTCGAGGCGGTTGTTGAAAATTTTCATGGATATCAATATTATCGACTTCCATAGGTTCATTTATTTGTGGGGCTTGATTTCTTGGAAAAAAATTTCTCATATTTCTTGAATTTTGTCTAAAATTATTACGATATTCCTGCCTTTCAAAATTTCTGAAATTTCCCGAGTTATTATTTGTTTCTATATTGTTTTGTCTCTGTTGAAAATTTCTAAAATTTCCCGAATTATTCATTCTCAAATTATTATTATTATTTGCTCTGAAATGATTTGGCCTATGTTGCCCGTAAAATTTTTTAAAATTTCCCGCATTATTTTGGGGAACAGAAGGTCCGTTATTGAATCTTGTTTTATTTAATCTAATTTCACTTAACAAATCGTTTTCAATAAAATAAATGTTCGCTTCACTCATTGATTTAATATCATTTTGCAATAGCAATGTCTTTATATGAATAGGAAGGAAGTTGGTATAAATGTTAAATAAAAGTTGCTCATTAAGGGTAGGACTATACGTCTCATCCTTTACTATTTCTAAGTTATATTTTGTATTCATAGTATTTAAGATCTTATTTAGTTTATAATGTAATTCTTCAATGTTTTTTGCACTTACATTTAATGCTTCTTCTCTTAGTTTAAAATACGACTTGTTCACTCCAAATTCCTGTCTTAGTTTAATTAATATGTCGTCCCATGATGGTTGGTTTAGTTTTTCTACTGTCCTTAAAGCTTTTCCTTGGAGTTTGTTAACCAGAATCCTTTTTATAATTTGCTGATTTTCTTCAGCGGTTAATGAAAGTACTGCTTGCACATATCGGATATAGTTTGAAATGGAATACTCTGTTGTTCCACTAAATGAGGGCAAACTTCTTGCCTCTTTAAGATTTTGGATTAAAGGTAACATTATTTTTTTTTTTTTTTGTTTTTGTTTGTAATGAATTAAGTTATTTATGAGTCACTTTATTTTGATTTCACAAACATTTATGTTGAAGCTATTTAATTTGTTCTTTGCTTTGAATTATTTCAATTCTTCACTTTAATTTTAAATTCGTAAACTGTTTTCCACTTTTCAATTTCATATGTATAAATTATTAAAAAAATTCACTCATAGGATCACTTTACGTATCCTATCCCATCCTCGTCGCCAGTTTTATTTGAAGTATATCTTCTTTATCGAAATAAAAATCACTTTTCGTTTCGAGGTCCAAAATTAGAGTGACTTTTTATTTAATAAAGATTCTTGCATCTAGCTGCTTTCAAAACTTAACATGATGGTTGGCCAACGCTGACGATCATTTCTTATCTTTTTATGATTCATGCACAAGATCCATAAGGGATTCTATGCGTCGTTAAAAACTGTTGATTTCACAGTTCGATATCTTAATGGCATATAGTTTGATATTTGTAAATAATGGAAGCTCCAGAGAGGATGCTTCATTGTTTACGGATGAATGTGGGGGGTCTTCGCTTAGGTTTGATATAACTCGGCACCGAAAGATCGATAGAAATATATACATGTACAAATGTACATATTTTTTCTTGTCGCGTTTGAGCGACACCGGAAACAATAATACCAATACCAGAAAGAACAATCGAGAAGGTTTCCCTCCACTATTGTGTGTTTCATGATGTGTCTATGCATGATATGCGCATACACAAGAAGGAACGAAAGACCCATCGCAATATATGGTGATGGCACATAAGCATGTGAACGGAAGAAGAGAAGGAATTGTAAAAATTCCCCACTCAGGCTGTTTATACAGCAAGTGTGAGTTTTTATTTTTGAAGGCGAATCATTTACAATCGTGATTTGGGAACGAAAGAGTGGCTAAGTTGCGATAGTTCAATCAGCGCCGGATCTAGGGGGGGGCAAAGGGGGGCACTTGCCCCGGGCGCCTGGCCTTGGGGGTGCCAAATGGAAGATGAAGAAATATAGGAGAGCAAAAAAAGAGTAGTTATTCAACATTTGAACATCAGGGCGCCAAAGTAATGCAATGTTTATTTATTTCTTGTTCCAAATATGAAAGAAATATGTAATGAACCACTTTCGTCGCCCTTTAAACGAAATCGTAGCCCCTCATGGGGGCGCAAAATTGGAAGATGAAGAGAAGACGTCTTCAACTTTTGAAAATGATAAGCAAATTCGTTGCCCTTCTGCAGGGCGCAAAATTCAAAGGTGAACAAGAAAAAGAGAGTCAACAAAAAATTTGGAAATGATGCTATGTTTATTTATTTCCTGTTCCACTATGAAATATGTAATGAACCACTTTCGTCGCCCTTTAAAGAAATTCGTCGCCCCTCATGGGGGCGCAAAATTGGAAGATGAAGAAAGAAACGAAAGAAAAAAAAAGCTCTTCAAGTTTTGAAAATGATGAACTAATTCGGTGCCCTTCAGCAGGGCGCAAAATTAAAAGATGAGCAAAAAAAGAAGTAAGAGTAAGACTAAAAGAGAGTCGCAAATGTAGGTAAAATCCCTTTTTTTGGTACTGCAAACGGCTCTGCAATACTTCGGTAGACTACCAACCGTTTACTGTCACTAAAATGCAGCTCAAATGTAGTGTAGTGTGACTTATTTCATATGATTTCATACAAAGAATACGTCCATTTCAATTATTGTAGTGCAGTTCCACGTAGTGCGGTCTTGTATATAAACAAAGAGTGAACCATCATCTGTTCGTCGTAATTAGTTGCGCACAATGGTGAAGCTGCAGCTGTAGTACGTAGCATGTCAAATTTAAATGTTCGTTAATCGTATTGCACGGCTACAATGTAAAGTAGTAGCTGCAGCACAGAAAGTAGCTGAAGTTGAAGTCGACTGAACTTGAACTTCACGAACATGCTGCAATGGAAAACAACAACAAACGAAATGGTGGACACGATTTTTGTTTGAGTTCAGTGCATCACCATTGTATTCGTGAATGCTGCTTAGTGAGCTACTTTTTTTGACATTTACTCCGGCGCTAAGTGCTACTGCTGCAGCTTCACCATTTTGCGCAGCCAGTTAAGCATAGTTCAAGAGTTGACGACAAACCAGATAGGACCTTCCCATTTGGCATGTGTCTCCTTGACGTAGAGCGCAAAACATAACAAAAATGCAAGGGTGATGTGTGTTCGTGACGTAGACCAAACAAAAAAGAGAACGTGAAGGCGCTAGGTTTGAATTCGATACAACCGTTGACAACTTATGGCCATTTGAAAAAAGGACGTTAAGACCAGATCTCCGTTATTAGCATTTTTTGCCAAAAACAAAAAGCGCAGTTCTGTCAAGAACACTAAAAAAATATGTAACACACAAAGTTTAATCAAAACCGTTAGAGCCGTTTTTGAGCAAATTAGAAAAAAAAAAGTTGGCTTAAACTGAACGGCTCGTTGTATGGGAGCTATTATTTAAAAAGCCTTCACTGAAAAATTTACAAAACCATCCTATAGAACACTATAAAGAACGATGCCAAACGAAGTTTGAGTCAGTTCAATCAAGTCGTTGCGAACTTATGGCCATTTAAAAAAAGCCGTTTAAACCTGATTTTCGTTACGACCATTTAGGTAAGTTAAATTCTGAGTTTAATCAAAATCGTTAAAGCCGTTTTCAAGCAAATTCAAAATGAAAAAAACCGTTACATTAAAGGTACCAGTTTGAGCTGGGCTAAAACGAAACAAAACCAAGTTTGAAGAAAATCTGTCAAGCCTTTTAGGCTGTAGCATGACGTAAAAAAGCGCACATCAACACAACCGCACAGAGACACAGACAGACCGACGCACGGACGGTATGGCGAAAACCACTTTTTTGATCTTCTCTATCATCGTAATGTCATGTTTGATTAAAACCTCGATTTTTTTTTCTGCACGAAACCAATACTTGCCCTATAGAGCAAGTAAAAATGAAAAAGAATTTTTTTTGTGTACTACTGAGCTATTTCACTAAAGCTGTTCTATGGATTAGTTATGATTTTGTATATAGGTGAGTAAAAGTTAAATGTGCAATCAAAATATCGGACAGAATCACAAATAAGCATACAGCCTTTTAACTTTTTATGAACAACATTAGCAGGTTCTCCGCTGTCCTTTATTGAAATAGAAAAATTATCAAATCAATCTGGATTATGGCACATACCCCAAAAGTTTTATTTTGCACATATGTACGCCAAGATTGCATTTTGAGTAATCAGTAACATAAGAACCCTTAGCAATACCTTATTTTCTTAGGTTGGTTCACACAGACTTTTATGACATGTATCGTACATAAGCTATTGTCAACAGCATCAAGCATTAGAGCATAAAGATAAAAACAGGTTGAGGATACGAGTTCAAGTTTTGTACGTAAACTTAAAAAAAATGCGGGGGGGGGGCGCCAAATTCAACTTTTGCCCCCCCTTGAACAAATCCTAAATCCGGCGCTGAGGTCAATAATATAAAAAAGCAGACAAAAACAAACAAAGAAAAACAAACAATAATAAAAACTTCTTTTTTAAATTTTTACTTAAAAATTAAGGTGAGATTAAAGTGTATATTAAGTTGTAAAATTTGTGTGCTGCCGCTGCGCGTTTAAGGTATTTTGTTGCTCGACCGACAGTTTTTTCTTAACCCCTTTTTTCCCTCGTCGAGGCATTTTTTTTTATTATTATGTGGTGTGTGCGTTTGATTGTTGCAGGATGGTCGAAGGTGGACGGAGGCACTGTTATTTTAATACAGTACCAGTGAATAATAAAGGTAGGACGAAAGAACAAATATTTTATATTTTTAATTGAAAGAGAAGGAGGCATTGCACATGCAGTGGCCACTGAAAATAATGATAATATAAACAAAAATCATATTAGTGCTGGTAAAATAATAGTGATCGGGAAGGTTAGAATAAAATTAGCGCAGACGTGTGCTTAAGTAAACAAAATAAAAAGGTTGGTGTGCAAAAGAACGAAAGAAGGTGGTACTCAAAAACACTTAAGTGAGAGCTACCAAAAACAAAACAAAAAACGAAAGAATGTTTGCGCAAGCGGAAAGAACGGGTAGACGAAAGAACAAAAAATAAAATCAGATTAAAGATAGTGTCAGCAATAAATGTTTTCCCTGAATAATCGGAAGGCGAAAAACTATAATTTTAAAATAGATAAATATTATTGATGGACGAAAGATCATACGAAAGGTTTTTTTTTTGTTGTTTTTGACTTTTGGTTTGAGCCGGCCAATGTTCCCTTTGACACTGTAGGTTAAAGGGCAGAATATATAGAATCATTACGAAAGAAATTTAATTTTTTTTTTATTCAAGGAACGAAGGTGTCGATGAAAGGAAATTTATTTTATTTTGTGACCTACATTTTTTTAAATAAAATGAAGGTTAGAGAGAAGGGAAATAAAAATCGAGAACAATCAAAAGCAACCACGCATTTGAATTAGGTATATCGTGTATTTTGCGCAGCGACGGCAACAGCACGATATTGTTTATTTTATTTTCTTTTTTTTTTTGTATCTTTTTCTTCACAGAGTGGGAAACAAATCCATAAGTACCTACTGTGAATTTTATGTAGTAATTTAAGTAGTACGTTATATAATATCTATGTCTTCCTAATAATGTTTTTTGTTGTTGTTGTTTGGGATAGATAATTTACAAAACGATGGACAAAAGAGCAGGATTGAAGAAAGGTTCAACAACCAAACGAAAGACCGCAACAAGGAAGGAAACGAAAGACCAGGAAGGGTAAGGTTTGGTAAATAGCAAATATTTATTTGAGAAGGCTTTTACGGAAGGAGAGGAATTCCAGCAGTCCTCCATGGAGATGCTAGAGGTCCGCATGGAATTACTCACGGAGACATTTAAACAACTCCAGATCCATGAGGAAAGGATTGCAACAAAAGAGGATTTGCTAACGACGATGGAGCTTGAACGAAAGACCGCGAAAGCAGAAAATCAATTTATTTCGGCTTCTGCAATCATGAAAAGAAGGATAAAAGAGCTGACACCAAGTGAAACAGGGGAGGAAAGTCCGCCAATCGCCGTGCAGGTAAATCTCCCGTTCTCTCAACACAATGTGGAGAAAACCTGGGGCAATTTTGACGGAAGCTTCACAAAGTGGTAGGGCTTCCATGATCTGTTTGTAGCGGCTGTTCATGAGAGCGATAAAATATCTCCGGCCTACAAATTCTCTTATTTGGAGGCTTCAATGACGAGGAAGGCACTGAGGGATCTTGGCGAATGGCAACTAACTGAAAACAATTACAGTGAGGCCTGGAACAGGATGTGCCAGGTGTACAGCAAAAAATATGCTACCTGCAGGGAGCTCTTAAGAAAATTTTTCTCGCTTCGACCATTGGAAGGACAACCGAAGGCAGACAGTCTGCAAAGGATGTCAAACGTATGCCATGAAACGTTAAGACAGCTGGCTGCGCAAGGCGTCCCGACCGAACATTGGGACATGATTGTGGTCCATGTGTTACATGAAAAGTTGGACCAGGAAACTGCCTGCAAATGGAAGGAGTATCGAACGACAGAAGATCGAACTGCAAAAGAGCTGTGCCATTTCTTGGATAAAAGGTCAGAGGCTCTGGCTAGCTCCATTAAAAATAGAAGGAGGGACCAATCAGCCTCTTCGCAGCAAACATATAATATTGGAAGGTATGGAGGGATCGCAACATCAAGTCGCGCTATACGACCTTTAGAGAGCATGGATGCCAAAAAGAGGCCATGCCATCTGTGCAAATCGATGGAACACCCATTATGGCTATGCCAGGAGTTTTTGGTGTTAAACTTGAAGGCAAGACAAGATCTGCTGAGAGAGAAGCTGCTGTGTCCAAACTGCTTGAAGACTGGACACAACACGAAGGAATGTTTTCAAGGGCCCTGTTATCGGTATCCTAACAAGCCATACGATAACAGTGTGCTCTGTCCGGTGAAGGAAGTAAGGAAGGCGGAAGGTGCAATAATGAACATACAAAATCAATTAAGGAAAAGGAATGGCGCCGCAGCTGTCGGCAACAAAAAGAAGGCAGATTGATATGAATCGAGGCCGAGCAAACGTCTGCGGCTGGAGGGAGGAAGGACGAAAGATACACTTACAGCAAGACATAAGGAAGGAGAAGAGGAAGATGCATTGTGGAACGATTTTGAAAGAAAATCATTAGATAATACTTTGAAAAATAAAATAAAAAATAAAAATTATTTGAAGTCTTTTAGTTGTGAGATTGGGGAAGGTTTTGTGCTGATGCCTACTGCACAAGTCAGAATTGACTTGGATGGTAAGACTTATGGTCCAATACGGGCTCTATTGGATACAGGTGCACAGCTTTATCTAATGAGTCATCAACTATATAAGAAGCTAGCGCTTCCAAGGATACGAAAGATGCGAAGGTTGATTGGCGTGGAAGGCAAGCCCTTTCATGTAAAATATAAAGCAATACTGAAGATCAGACCGTGGTTTGATTCTCTCAATTCGATAGAACAAGAATTTTATGTGATGCCGGAAGAAAGCAAATGGCAACCAATTGTGCCTACACACAATGTAGCATTGTCAACGATTGAAATTTCAGGTCGGCCATTGGCTGATCCTGAATATTGGAAGGCAGGTCCTATAGACCTATTGATGGGATGCAAGTGTATTGCAGAATCGTTTGTATCTATACTGGGCCGCCAACCCAGTGGAGCATTGTGCGTGGACACAACTTTATGAGAAGGTTAATGAGCAAGATGTACGCTTACAGATCGTATGCATGGACAACGACCAACTTCATGAATCTCTCAAGAGGTTATGGCAATTGGATGATATTGAATCATCACAGTGCAAGACGAAAGAACAAGAGCAGGTGGAACAGAATTTCATCAATACATACAATCGTGATGATTCTGGAAGATTTATTGTAACGATTCCATTGAAGGAATTAGCGAAGGATATTGGAAGCTCAGAACTTATAGCTAAACGCAGGTTTCTAAGTTTTGGAAAGAAAATTGGAAGGCGACGCAAGTCTGAATTAGAAATACATTCATTTCATGAGGGAGTACGAAGGTATGGTACATATGACACCAGTAACTGGTGCGCCCAAAGGAGAGATTGTTTATCATATACCGCATCACTGTGTTATAAAAAAGTTCGTAGTTGATGCTAGCTGCAAAACCATGAAGGGACATTCACTCAATGACATTCAAATGTTGGGTGAAAAATTACAGAAGGATTTACATGAGATTTTATTGCGTTTCCGAAGACATCGTGTCGCAATCAGCGCAGACATTAAAATGATGTTCAGGATGGTGAAGGTTGCGAAGGAACAATGGGATCTGCAAAGAATTTTTTGGATAGAAAGCCCGAGGGAGATACTGAAGGAATACTGGTTGACAGTAGTCACCTATGGGATGACCTCATCAGCGTTTAATGCTGTACGAGTGCTAATCCAATGTGCGAAGGAAAAAGAGATGGAATATCCGAAGGCGGCGAGGGCTATTATAGAGGATTTCTATATGGATGACTGCACTACAGGTGCTGATTCCGAAGTGAAGGCAATTGAATAATCGCGAGAGATTGATAAAATATTGAAGGGTGCAGGCTTTTAGTTTAGAAAATGGAAATCCAATTCTAAAGCTCTAATTAAAGACATGAACTATGAAGAGCAGAAATCAATCTTGTTTCAAGATGATGAAAAAGCGTTGATACTTGGTCTTAAATGGCTACTAGAGAAGGATCAGTTCACATTTGTGGTGAAAACACCAGTGACTGAAGGAAAGATGACTAGAAGAAAGGTTGTGAGCTGCGTAGCTCAACTGTATGATCATAATGAATTCATAGCTCCCGTTACGATTGTGGGAAAGATTCTCATCCAAGACATATGGCGATTAAAAACCAACTGGGATGAAGTGCTACCGGAAGGAATCGAAAGAAGATGGAAGGATTTTTGGAAGGAAAAAACGTTCTTAGAGAATGTCATAATCGATAAATGGATGGGTACTTCGGAAGGTATATGGAAGGTAATACATGGCTTTTCGGATGCGTCTGAAAGAGCGTATGGAGCAGTGATTTACATAATAGAAGGATAAAAGCAGGCTTGATAACGTCAAAGACACGTGTTGCACCACTAAAGACGATAACAATACCGCGATTGGAACTCGCTGCAGCTGAGTTATTGAAAAGGCTAACGGTCAGCGTTATAAAAACGATGGAGTGGGCATAGAGTATCATCTCTGGACGGATTCACTGGTTGCATTGCATTGGATAAACAAGTTACCATGTGATCTAAAGACATTTGTGGCGATTTCGCTTCATCAATGTAACTAGAGCATTGGCAAAGCAACGGAAGGAGGAAGAGAGAAGGTATGGAAAGAGAAGAAGACGTTCTCGACGTCAACTAGCAAGAAGAGAAGGCACGGAAGGTAGAGAAGGCGTAGTTAATCAACCATCCTCTGAAGAGAAGATGGAAGCTATTGATTATCTAATATGGAAGGAGCAGGGAAAATATTATGGGAAGGAACTCGATTGTATCGAGAAGATAAGGTATTTATCTGATAAGAGCAGGATAGAGTCGTTGAAACCGATTCTAGATAATAAAAAGATTTTGAGAGTGGGAGAAAGGTTGAGTAGAGCAGAGATGGAATACGAGAGAAGGCATCCAGCAATCATACTGAGTGGTTCTCGATTAGCTTGGTTAATTATGGACAGTGCTCACAGAGCAACAAAGCACGGTGCTGTACAAGTCATGATGCAGTACATACGAGAGAAGTTCTGGATTCCGAAGGTTCGAAGTGAGCTACGAAATTACGTTCACAAATGTTTGGTTTGCGCAAGACATAATCATCGATTCGAGATGCAATTGATGGCTGATTTGCCATCGGAAAGAGTAACTCCTGGGAAGGCTTTTTTACACACAGGAGTCGATTATATAGGTCCATTTGAAATCAAAATGATCGACAGAGCAGGTGAGCAAATAATAAGACAGAAATGTTGGGTTTCCGTCTTTGTTTGTCTCAAAACTGCAGTGTATATTGATTTGGTATCAAACCTTACATCAATTGCATTTATTGCTTGTTACGAATGATTTATAGCGCGAAAGGGAAGGTGCGAAAGATTATACAGTGACAATGGTACAGAATTTGTCGGAGCAGCGAAAGAACTACTGAAGGCGAAAGAACGATGGTTAACGAAATAAACTTTCGAACACTTGTGTTTGAAAGGGACGGAGTGGAGATTTATGTCCGCTGCTGCACCACATCAAAGTGGCATATACGAAGCAGCGGTAAAGTCCACGAAGTATCATTTGACAAGGATAGTAGGAGCGAAGGTACTAGTATATGAGCAGTTTTTGACCTTGCTCCTGGCATAGAAGCGATTTTAAATTCACGGCCATTGCACCCACTAAGCGATGACCCAGATGACCTACAGGCGTTAACGCCGGGGCATTTCTTGGTGGGCGAGCCTCTTGTGCTACCGCTACCGTTTGTTACTAACGAACTACCAAACACGAAGGTCATACAATTATGGAGAGAGCGGAAGGCAATGTTATCACACTTTTGGGCGAGATGGAAGGAAGAATATCTTTGCGCTCTATATGAAATAAAGAAATGGCGAAGGGAGAAGTACGGATTAAAGGAAGGGCAGTTATGCATAATAAAGAGCGAAAACTTTCCGCCGACAGCATGGCAATGGGGCGAATATTGAAACTCATACCAAGCAAGGATGGACTGATACGAAGCGTGGTCATACAGACGGCAACCAATCAACTTACCAGACCGGTACAGAAGATCTGCATACTACCGATGGAAGAGCTGGAATAATTTATTATTATTATTGATATAGTAGTTAATATGGTATAATTTGAGAAGGTAATTAAATAAAATTCGAAAGGGTGGAAAACTGTAGGTTTTCGCCGGGACTGTATCGGACTGCATGAGTTCTGGCAACTCTGCATCCAATGTTTTCCTATATAAGAAGGTAAAGTAGTAAAACATTTAGAACTTAACGAAAGAAAGAGCTTGTTCTGCGAACAACTCTAACGAAAGTTTAGTCTTAGGAAGGCATTCATATTGGACGGAATAAACGGAATGACAGTGGTTTTTTATTGCATAGCAATTTTTCCACTTTAAATTTTGTGTTTCATTTATTTATTCAGAAGTGGGTTTTTTATACAATCCGCTGCGCAACGATACAGCCATAGTTCAAAAAACACTTACTGGAGAATTTCAATCTTATATAAATCTATCTCATATCCAACAAATCCCAACTTCCACTATGTTTCTAAAGTGGGTTTCGTTTTTGGCGCTGACATTTATCCCTTTTTTATTCCAAGTGGTTTAAAATAAAACATTCCTGGTCCGTTGGTAGGACAAGATTCAATTTTTAGATAGGGTGCTATGAGGACCTCTCTTCAAATGACCCATAAAATGTGGGATCCCTTTAGATCAAGAAATTTCAAAATTTTGAAAGATCGTAGAGAATTCAAAACCGATGTCTTCTTCTCCTGAAGATTAAATATGTGACAAAATATTCTCAGAATCCATAAGCCGTAGGGCTGATGGTCGTTACACCTGTAAGCTGACTTTCGAGGATGGAGTTTCAACTCTAGGTTTATTTAGAGAACAAACATTAAAACAATACATCCGTACCGAAAATTTATTATTCAGGAATCCAAAATTTCATACCGAATATAACAACGTTCTCTAAGAATATCTCATCTTTAACCATATAAAAAAGTAAACTCAACTAAAATTCAACAATCTGATACTATTTGAACTATTTGAATTATGTCTGGTTCAAAATCCCTAAAACCAAAGTCCCGAAAGTTCAAAATCCCGAAAAATCAAAATTCCGAAAAATCAAAATCCAGAAAAATCAAAATCCCGAGCAATCAAAACTCGGATTAGTGATGTAGGCAGGCGCCTGTGTCAATAGTTTTCATAATCAGCAGTACTTGGGTGGCCCGTTTCGCGGGTTCTTGGGATTTTAACTCCCTTTTTCGGGGACACACCCGGTCACGCAACTTCGTTGCTTCGCTAATGGTATGTCCAGTTGTCTGGCAGGCGACTGTGTCAACAGTTTTCTTAATCAACAGTACAAGGCTTTTTTATCATTCGGGATCTTGAACATTCGGGATTTAAGTTTTTCTGGATTTTGATTTTTCGGGATTTTTAATTTTCGGGATTTTGATTTTTCAGGTTTTTGAACTTTCGGGAATGTGATTTTCGGGATTTTGAATGGATCCCATTTGAATTGAACTTGTATTTTTTGTTAAAAATGTAGTTTTTTATTTTTCTTTTATGCGTATAACAGAAAAATAAATAAATACATTTTAAACAAAAAGTAAGAGTTCAATTAAATTGTTTATTTGCAAAATAAATTCTCTGAGTTGGTTGCCATCGATCAGTGTAACATTTGTGTTCTAAATTGAACCATAACATACTAAATTTTCCGTATCGCTATAACTGGTCCCTTACGCTGACGATGTCCTTTCCGGTTCCCATGACATTTATGCAGCAAAGTGTTGTCAGCAAGAGTTAGCGACTGCTTTAAGCTCAGCTGGTTTTAGAAGCCGGAAGTGGACTTCAAAATGTTATGAACTTTTAAATTCCTTTCCTGTTGCTGACCTTTTAAGTCAAGAGTTCTTAAAACTCGAAGAAAAATCTCGCGCTAAAATGTAAGGCATCCAATGGAATGCCACAAATGATAATTTTTAATATTTCTTTATTTCTGAGTTCCAAGAAACAGATTTTACTCAAATCACAAAGAGAAAAGCTCCTTGTAAAACTGCAAAACTGTTTTACACTGCTGGCTGAATAGCCCCTGTTATAATCACAGCGAAGATTATAATGCAACAGATTTGTCGCGATGGCACGTCCTGGGACTCACCTCTAAAGCCCATTACGTATAAGAATTGGAAGAACTTTGTAGCAGAACTTCCCGGAATTTGGAAGATTCGCCGATGGATTGGATATGATCCCTCAGTTGGTTGCGGTAAATTTAACCACAAGTTCCACTGACCTTTTTATTTCCTTTTTCCATTTTTCTCTCATCCTTTTCTTTGTTTCTCCAAAATGCTGGCAGAGTAGATGCTGCGCTTGGCCCATCAGCAAGAAGTCCGCTTTGAAAGCATTTTGGGAAAATCAACATGTGTAGGTCAAATTGCAAATTCCGTGACAAACAGTCACGACCCACAAGCGTGTGACAGTTGGTCCACGAGATGTTGAAAGAAAAATGTGCGACAGGCCATCCACAAATCTGTCCTAGAAGAAGGTGTTAAGTCCAGAGTCCAGCCAACGTTTGATATGGCCGAGAGCCCAACCTTGCGTGTCTTCAACACAAAGAAAAGACAAATTACTTTGCATCTAATATTCCTTAAAATTTAATCTGCTCGACGAAATACAATATTTCAATCTCTTACGTAAAAAAAATATCAGGTTAGCCTTCGGACCTTTTCTCACAAGGCGAGTTGAAAATGCCCGAGAACTTACTTGACAGAAAGATTTTGCTCCATACAGTAGTCTGGGCATGGGACCGGGACACTGTCGAGTTTGTAATGGTTTTTCGCTTTTTCTCTTAAAGAGTTGGGATTGCAATAATGGGTCTGAACTCGTCCATAGAGCAACTCTTGTTTCAAATATCACCGTTAGCCTAGGATATTTTGCATAACTCGAATGCATGGCCTGGGTTCAACAACGGTACACACTCTCACCTATGATATGGAATATGGAAGCTCGCCCGTGACAGAACACCACCACGGACTTTGGCTGGAAAGAGACGAATATATTTTGGGTATGGCTGAATGGTCGAGAAAAGTCTGCCATTTATTACTTTGATTCACTTTTTGGTTTTCGCCTGAGAAGAGTGGAAGAAAAATTATTAACGGAAAAAAACAAAAATCATTATATCGAAAAGTGTTAATTTTGTATTTAACTAAGTTAAGAACTTAAAGTTCTTCTTGTTTTGGCAGATTAGGCCAAATAAATAATTTTTAGTGTTACTGTGGAGGAAGATTTTTCCCTATAAAGTATCTCGTAGGAGTTGGGCTAACAAGGCAGGACTCAGGAGGAAAGATCCAAGTGTGCAAATAAGTACTTTCTTCTATTTTTTTTTTGTGTTTTTGTCTAAGGACAGCATTTTGCGCGACTTGGCGCGTTTTGTTAATTGTGTTTTTCTGGCCGAAAGTGGCAGAAACTTGCTTATTGCTAGGTCTTCGTTGCATCCGTGGTCTTCCCCGAGATTTATTTTATTGTTATTTTTATTTTTTATTTTTTATTTTTTATTTTCAAAAGCTTACAGCTCCTAACAAAAAAACTTTCATCAACCTATTACAAGCTACAATTTTATTAATTCAAAATAATAAAAAAAAAAACCACATATTCAATTCATTGTGGAAAGTAACTCTCTTCTTTTCATTCGTATTGGAATCCTTCTTTTCAGTTCTTAGACGGTTTGGTAATTCTTGACAAAATTTCCTGGCTCTCTTAAATAATTCCTAGTACACCCTGAACGAGTAGTACCCCGTGGCGTAGTGGTTAGTATGTGGGACTGCTACGCAGAAGGTTCAGGGTTCGATCCCTGACGTTGCCACCTTAGGTTTTTTTCCGGGGTACTGCCTCTTGCGAGGAAGTGACAAATCCTCCAAGAGTATATAATGTCATGGAAAGTGCTTCTCTGTAAGCCGTTCGGATTCGGCGGTAAATTGTAGGTCCCTTCCATTCCTGCAGAATATCAACGCACACACAGGAATGGTTGAGAGTGTAAGTCACAGGCCCCGGCCCCGCTTGGAGCTGTTGTGCCAATAATTTTATTTTTTTTTATTACACCCTGAACGAAGAAAAGATTTTGAATCTGATTTGTACGAACGGAACCAAATTTGACATTTATTATTATACCTTCATTGTTCATTCACCGAAATTTCTCATCGCAAAATCCATAGTCCGAAGTTCTTAAATGCGTTTTGTTAAACATCATAAAGGTAGTCATCTGTTCGCGCTTAGATCAAATTAAGAAAAATGATATCATGATAAGTTTCCGTTCAGCTACATGGATTCAGTGATTCTTCTGAGCGCGCATACTGTGCTGCAGTATATATCCGTGTACAATACGAAGACAATACGTTTTCTTCTCATCTTCTTTGTGCTAAAATAAAAGTCACACCCGTTAAGCTAATTACTGTGACAAACCTAGAGCTTTGCGCATCCGCATTGCTTTCAAAACTCATCAGGAAAATAGTCCCTCAACTCAAATATTCTTTTAAAAATACGTTGCTATGGACAGATAGCTCCATCGTGCTCTCATGGTTGAAGAAACCCACACACGCTTGGAAAACTTTCGTGGGAAGAAACAGAGTTTCTCAAATATACCAATATGCTGGTAGTACTGTTTGGAAACATATTACGAATGCAGATAACCAAGCAGATCTTGCGATCAGAAGTTTGATACCCTTTGAACTTTATAATAACCAACTATGGTAGCGTGGTTCTTTTTGGTTAACTCAACCACAAAACTGCCAAATTCAGTTCCAAATAGTTTCAATGAAAATGACTTTCCCTATTCAATCTGATGCGACTATACTTTTCCCAGACATAGAAGAAACTTGAAGAAGATTTTCTACATGGACTAGAATTATACGCGTTATGTGTTTAATTTTTAGATTCACCCGAAATTCAAGATATTCTCCAGCATTCAGACTTCTTTTAATCCCGAGAAGAAATTTCACATATCAAAACCCAAATAATTTCATTAACCCAAAAACTATATTTTCCCAATGAATACTCAGCACTATTTCAAAAAGAATCGATTCCAAAGAAAAGTATAACCTTCAGACTCTTAACCCATAATTAGACCCGGCAAAGGTAATCCGAGTAAATGGAAGACTCGCTTCCTATACTCTGCCATACAACGAAAAGTTCCATATAATGTTGCCATATTATGGAACTTATACCAAACTTTATGTGAACTCTGTTCATTACGTCAATAACACAGAGATAATCAACTCGTTGTTCGAATAATTCGTTCTGAGATTTGGATACCAAAACTCAAAAAATTTAGTAAAAAACAATATCAGCAAATGTAAATTATGTCTAATTTATAAAACGAAAATGACTGACCAAATAATGGCAGCCCTTTCCATAGAAAGAACTCAGCTTTCACTTACCTTTATAATTACTGGCTTCGTTTTCGATGGCCCGTTTACGATAACAAGTTTCGTCTCACGTTACTGTGGCATTTCAAAAGGCTATTTGTGCCTCTTTGGTTGTTTTGCTACAAAGGCAATTCACTTAGAACCCACAAGTGATCTCTCCACAGCCTCTCTTGCAGCCTTTTTCCGTTTCGTTGCTCGTCGTGGCCTCCTAAACATAATATTTTTAACTGTTTATAACCTCGTTCGCTAAAGATGTCTCTAGTAGATATCAAATTCAAGGTTTTAACTAGAAGTATATACCACCTGGTGCCCCCACATAGGCGGCTTGTGATATGCAGGTGTTAAAAGATTAAAAACCCACTTCCGCAAAGTTGCCGGAGACAACAAGTTCACCTTCGACGAATTTTCGGCACTCCTCGCAAGAATTGAACCTTGTCTCAACTCACGACCTCTCATACCCTTAACCACTGGCCATTTCCTTCGCGGCACTAATCTTTTGCTCCATCGCAACCGGACATGACCTCAGGCCTTTTAAATATAAGCGAAAGACAGATACAAATTAAAATTCCTTACCATAGCTTCTGCCTTCGGTGGAAGGAAGAGTATCTTAAAGAGCTCCAGAAAAGTTACAAATGGAAACACCCAAAACGTGATATAGCTTTAAGCGATCTCCTGGCTATCCGCGAAGAAAATAGTTCTCCAAATCAATGGCGTTTAGGTCGAATCGTAAACTGTATCCGGGCTCTGAAAGCAGAGTTCGGGTAGCCGACGTTCAAATGCAAAATGGTATTTGTAAACGACCCATAGTTAAACTTTGCATTTTGCTAGAAGATGGAAAGGAAGAAAAATTATCCGTTTAATAATTTAGATTTTTTAAATATTTAAACACAAATTAGATTTTATTTATGTAACAATGCACAAATCTTCCGAAAATGTATGTACCTATTTGTATAAAATTTATCTTAAAACTCAAAATTGAATCTTGTTTCTATTATCAATTTTAAACTTAAGGAATTAACATTTGTATGACCTAAAAAATTGTATTTCCATCTCCCACACTAACATATCCTGCCTAAGGAGTGAGTGCCTTCTACACAAAAGGTTCCCCGTCCTATTTAATACACTCTTTAAAGGATACTTTTATAACGAGAGGTTTTTGCAAGAATCCTGCAAGGCGGCTGGCAATGATCAAGTGAAATATAAATCCTGAATCTAATTTACCTTTTGTTTGAATGCTGGCCTCTGAAATCCTCCTCTACCTATAGCTATAGAGATTTTAAAAATTTTGACAAACTGCAGCTTGAATCAGATTTAAATTCAATTGAGTGGTTTCAAATATATGGTATGTTATCTGCTGATGACCATTTACACTTTCTTTAAACTACTATAAATTTTCTTTTCAATTCACATGTCCCTCTTATTACAAAAGAATGTCGAAACAAAAATCAGTCTTTGTTTGATAACAACATAAAGTCTCTATAAGGTGAACGTAACCTAGCATACAGACGCTGGAAGACGTTTAGGCTTGATGAACTGTATAATATATACAAAGTTTTAAGAAATAATGTAATTTGTAAAATACGTTAATCCAAAAAAGATTGTATGGTCCTAGATTAGACCCTTCTCTTGCTAAAGAGAAGCTCTGGAAGAATCTCAAAGAAATTGGTGTTGGCAAGCGAATGAACAACATCACTACATCTATTGATTGTGATGAACTTAACAAAAGTTTCACTACATTAAATTCCTCAAATTCTGGGAACCAAACAGGTGAGGCACAACTATTTGAAGATCATGAGTCTAATGAACCAACTTGTTGTTCGAATAATTCGTTCTGAGATTTGGATACCAAAACTCAAAAAATTTAGTAAAAAACAATATCAGCAAATGTAAATTATGTCTAATTTATAAAACGAAAATGACTGACCAAATAATGGCAGCCCTTTCCATAGAAAGAACTCAACTTTCACTTAACTTTAAAAATACCGGCTTCGTTTTCGATGGCCCGTTTACGATAAAAAGTTTCGTCTCACGTTACTGTGGCATTTCAAAAGGCTATTTGTGCCTCTTTGGTTGTCTTGCTACAAAGGCAATTCACTTAGAACCCACAAGTGATCTCTCCACAGCCTCTCTTGCAGCCTTTTTCCGTTTCGTTGCTCGTCGTGGCCTCCTAAACATAATATTTTTGATTAAAAAATTCAAAGAAAAAATATTCAATTGAAAAAGTTAAAAAAAAAAAACCACAACAAAAGTTGTTGCTTTTAAATTCAACACGAGCATGTACCTAGTTGGTTGTTTAGATTATAAAAAAATAAAATGCAAAATCCGTGGCCTGTGTGCGTTTCACCCAAGTATGAACGGTGGGCTCATCAGTTAGATGCCGCTCATACTCTTCTAAGACGCACTTTTGTCGATAAAATCGACACTACATATAATTTTTAGTGCAAAACTACACTGCAAATTATATATTTTTAGGGAGCTTTATAAAAAGCATAAACCCTAATAAATGCCATGCTCGTTTGGCCAAATAATAGATGATTAAAAAATTCAAAGAAAAAATATTCAATTGAAAAAGTTAAAAAAAAAAAAAAACACAACAAAAGTTGTTGCTTTTAAATTCAACACGAGCATGTACCTAGTTGGTTGTTTAGATTATAAAAAAATAAAATACAATGTTAAAAAAAAAAAACCACAACAAAAGTTGTTGCTTTTAAATGCTCGTGTTGAATTTAAAAGCAACAACTTTTGTTGTGGTTTTTTTTTAACTTTGTATTTTATTTTTTTATAATCTAAACAACCAACTAGGTACATGCTCGTGTTGAATTTAAAAGCAACAACTTTTGTTGTGGTTTTTTTTTTTAACTTTTTCAATTGAATATTTTTTCTTTGAATTTTTTAATCATCTATTATTTGGCCAAACGAGCATGGCATTTATTAGGGTTTATGCTTTTTATAAAGCTCCCTAAAAATATATAATTTGCAGTGTAGTTTTGCACTAAAAATTATATGTAGTGTCGATTTTATCGACAAAAGTGCGTCTTAGAAGAGTATGAGCGGCATCTAACTGATGAGCCCACCGTTCATACTTGGGTGAAACGCACACAGGCCACGGATTTTGTATTTTATTTTTTTATAATAATATTTTTAACTGTTTATAACCTCGTTCGCTAAAGATGTCTCTAGTAGATATCAAATTCAAGGTTTTAACTAGAAGTATATACCACCTTGTGCCCCCACATAGCCGGCTTGTTTCATGCAGGTGTTAAAATATTAAAAACCCAATTCCGAAAAGTTGCCGGAGACAACAAGTTCACCTTCGACGAATTTTCGGCACTCCTCGCAAGAATTGAACCTTGTCTCAGCTCACGACCTCTCATACACTTAACCACTGGCCATTTCCTTCGAGGCACTAATCTTTTGGCTCCATCGCAACCGGACATGACCTCAGGCGTTTTAAATATAAGCGAAAGACAGATAAAAAATAAAATTCCTTACCATAGCTTCTGCCTTCGGTGGAAGGAAGAGTATCTTACAGAGCTCCAGAAAAGTTACAAATGGAAAAACCCAAAACGTGATATAGCTTTAAGCGATCTCCTGGCTATCCGCGAAGAAAATAGTTCTCCAAATCAATGGCGTTTAGGTCGAATCGTAAACTGTATCCGGGCTCTGAAAGCAGAGTTCGGGTAGCCGACGTTAAAATGCAAAATGGTATTTGTAAACGACCCATAGTTAAACTTTGCATTTTGCTAGAAGATGGAAAGGAAACAAAATTTTCCGTTTAATAATTTATTTAGATTTTTTAAATATTTAAACACAAATAAGATTTTATTTATGTCACAATTTACAAATCTTCCGAAAATGTATGTAGGGTAGAAGGGGGTGCATTTGCCAGGATTTAGGAAAATTGTCCTTACATACAGCTTTTCCGTGGTTTATATTTTCTTGATATTTAATATGTACCTTGACGTTGTTATCTTCACTTTAAAGTATATTTCATCTTAATATCTCAGTTATTTCTATTTTTAATGATTTAACAAAAAACAAAAAAAGGGATGTGGCAAAACCTCCCCAGTAGGGAGGTTTTGCCAAGGACAAGGGGAGGGTTTACCAGGTACCTAAATATCAAATTTAAAACAAATAAAAATACTTATAATTACAATAACGTAACAAAACAGATTTATTCATTCATATATTAATATTAACTTAAAAGTTTAAAAGTTTAAGGTTTAAAATTAGCGAAAAAACAATAATAAGTGAGGTTATTTAAAAAGTAATAAATAGGTAGATTTAAAATTAACGGCTGCATCATTTAGTATTGTAGGTATATTTAATTTATGTTGAAAACGAAGGTAGCAGCAGCACGAGATGTTCCCAGTGGATGAATGGGTGTTGCCGCGTTGGTAACTTTACTTATATTTGATTTCGGTCAACGCCCGAAACATCCTCAATAATCCTCAGTCTTCGCGCACCCGATATTTCTCCAGGTCATCACTGCTCTGATAGTTGTCATCACTTTCTTCTTCAATTCCAAGCCCTGTTGGACTTATCACTGTCAGCTAAGCTGAAGTGATCATTTTCTTCATCAGAAGAAATCGAAGCAGATCTTTTTGAACTGCTGTTCTCATTTTTCCCTCGTCGATTTCTGGGCGATTGCCCTTTTTGGCATAATTGCGCAGCATTTTCTGAGCTGTGAGCTGAAAAATAGGAAGAATAGGATAGAATAGGGCACCTCCAAAGTGGATTTGCCGTTGGTAAATGTAACCCATGGGGTGAATTTACCACTGGTAAAAGCAACCCATGGGGCGAATTTACCACTGGTAAAAGCAACCCATGGGGTGAATTAACCCTGGTAAAAGCAACCCATGGGGTGAATTTACCACTGGTAAATGGAACCCATGGGGTGGGTTTGCCACTGGCAAATGCACCCCACAAACAAGTGGCAAATGTACCCCATACACTGTTCTTTTATAAAATAATTTTTATCTTTTTTTCCTTGTAAGCGGCTAATATTTATCACTTTCACATACTACACTATATATATTTATAAAAGATATTTATATCTAAAATTCACATAGCACTATAAAAACTACAAATTAACGACCACTGTTTACCTTATTTTTTTTGGTTCGAGCAGACACAAAAAAAGCACACACGTCCAATTTGGTTGGTGTCTATCTGAGAAATGTCAAACTTTGTGGGAAGTTTGCAATTAGAAATGTGAAACAAAAATCGATTTTTCGATATTTTACACTTTGTTGGTTTGACCGAAAAACTGAATTGGCAAATGTACCCCCATGGCAAATGCACCCCCTTCTACCCTACCTATTTGTATAAAATTTATCTTAAAACTCAAAATTGAATCTTGTTTCTATTATCAATTTTAAACTTAAAGAATTTACATTTGTATGACCTAAAAAATTTTATTTCCATCTCTCACACTAACATATCCTGCCTAAGGAGTGAGTGCCTTCTACACGAAAGGTTCCCCGTCCTATTTAATACACTCTTTAAAGGATACTTTTATAACGAGAGCTGTTTGCAAGAATATTGCAAGGCGGCTGGCAATGATCAAGTGAAATATAAATCCTGAATCTAATTTACCTTTTGTTTGAATGCTGGCCTCTGAAATCCTCCTCTACCTATAGCTATAGAGATTTTAAAAATTTTGACAAACTGCAGCTTGAATCAGATTTAAATTCAATTGAGTGGTTTCAAATATATGGTATGTTATCTGCTGATGACCATTTACACTTTCTTTAAACTACTATAAATTTTATTTTCAATTCACATGTCCCTCTTATTACAAAAGAATGTCGAAACAAAAATCAGTCTTGGTTTGATAACAACATAAAATCTCTATTAGGTGAACGTAACCTAGCATACAGACGCTGGAAGACGTTTAGGCCTGATGAACTGTATAATATATACAAAGTCTTAAGAAATAAAGTAATTTGTAAAATACGTGAATCCAAAAAAAGATTGTATGCTCCTAGATTAGACCCTTCTCTTGCCAAAGAGAAGCTCTGGAAGAATCTCAAAGAAATTGGTGTTGGCAAGGGAATGAACAACATCACTTCATCTATTGATTGTGATGAACTTAACAAAAGTTTCACTACATTAAAATTCAAATTCAAATTCTGGGAACCAAACAGGTGAGGCACAACCATTTGAAGATCATGAGTCTAATGAACCAATTTGGACTGGTTTTAGTTTCTCCTCCGTTGATGAGTCTGACGTTTTAGAAAGCCTTTTAGCCATTTAGTCTAACTCCATCAGTGTTCATTAACCTGCATCCAATTTTTCTGAAAGCCATACTGCCTTATGTACTGAAATACATAATTCATATATTTAACTCAATTCTTATGACCAGTACATTTCCCGAGGCGTTGAAAAAAGCCAAGATTATACCTATTCTTAAAAATCGTGAATGTAATGGTTTCCAACCCGACTATGTATTTAAAATAATAGGGTAAGTCATACTTCATTTAATTTTCAACATCCTCCGAGCGGGCCAGCTGGCGGATCTCCAGTGGGTATAAAAGTTGAATTGCACGTCTAAATCTGCTGCCATCAGGAAAACGAACTTCACACGATCGTATTTTATTGTCTCTTCCGGGGTAACATGTCTCGACTATTGCTAGTTTCCAGTGAATACGGGGAGTATTGGCATCATATACTAGCACAACGTCACCAAGTTGGATTTCTTTAGAAAAGGTACGCGCGGAGTAATGAGCTGAACGTAAAAGCTTCAAATATTCAGCTTTCCATCTCTTCCATAAAAGAGAAATACCTTTTCCCTCCTGTAAAGACAAAACTTCATTAGAAAAATAAGTAAATTGAAAATAACTTATCTAATGCATTTCTGCTTTCATCATTTCAGTTGCTTGAAGAAACCTCGAGGTATGGATTTTTCTACTTCTTTTGAGAAACCATTTAGGCCACCAATGGTTGAGCAGCGCATTAACACCTCGAACAATATACGCTGTGATTCTGATAAGCTTCTTCCAGTCATTTACGGTTTCAGGCAGCAACAACGGTTCCGTATATTTAGTAAAAGCAGCAACCTCTTCTCTTAATACGACATAACAGCAACATCCTCGGCAGCAACAACATTTACAGCAGGCCAGCAAATTCGGTTCTCCTTCAGCCAAGATGGACCTTCCTTCCACAGCGACGAGGAAGAAAATTAATCTGCAGATATCCCTCTCGTAAGCAAATCTGCAGGGTTTTCTTTCCCAGAACAATGATGCCAGTCGTTCACATCTGTAAGCTCTTGTATTTCTTTAACGCGGCTAAACACGTACGGCTTCCATTTCTGGGCATCTCCTTGTATCCAATGTAGGGCGATCTGCGAGTCTGTCCACAAAAAAAGTCGTTTAAATGGCATATTTGACTTCTTTAAATAAGAACCAAGTCTGGCGGCAACCAAGGCAGCTGTTAGTTCTAATTTCGGCAAGCTGAGGTCATCTGTTTTGTTTTCTTTGAGTGGCGCGACTCGGGCTTTAGCACACACGAAATTCACATCAATTTTATACTTTGTATTCTCGAGCCTAAGAAATGCAACGGCACCAAAAGCTTTCTGGCTCGCATCGGCAAATATGTGCAATTCGATCGATGTCAAATCATCTTTAATTCCAAGCCACCTAGACATTGAAAAATCAGGAACTAATTGTAAGTCCTTTACGCACGCTATGTATTTTTGGCTGGATTCTGCGTCTAATGGCTCGTCCCAATTCAGCTTATCTCGCCACAAAGTCTGAAATAAGATTTTTAAATTTATTAAAATTGGGTTTAGAAAGCCTATAGGATCAAACACTCGCGCTATAACTTTAAGTAAATTGCGCTTTGTAGGAAGTGCCATCGCTTTTAAATAATCCAAATTGAGATTTATCATTAACTCGTCGCTGTGCACGTTCCATAGGACACCCAAAACAGAATGAACCAAGCCGTCGGTTAACTCGAGAGAATTTTGAATATCATAACTATTGCAATGCCATTTTCTTAGATTCATATATGCTCGTCTGAATACCTCGCTTGCCTCTTTACAAAATTTCTCTGCATCGGTTTGACTATTCACGCTTGTAACAAGATCATCCATATAGAAAGACTTACTCAGCATGTCACACGTTTCCGGAAACTCGTTCGATTGTTCACTAATGTGAAGAGCTATTGCGGCGGATAGCAAAAATGGACTAGAGGAAACCCCGAAGGTGACACGAGTCATGCTATACTCTGCTGCAGATGAGAAATCGGTAGTTGAGTCATCACTTTGAGAAAAGCAGATAAAACGGTGACTGTTCCTTTCACTCTCTGCTAATCCCACTTGCAAAAACGCCTTTTCAATATCTGCCACTATACCAATCTCACCAATCCGAAATCTCAACAGAATTTGGAGCATGTCTGGAAGTAAATTCGAGCCTGTCCATAAACATTCATTTAAAGATAATTTACATGGTAAATGAGACGAGGCATCGAATACAATTCGGATCTTGGTAGATGATTTCTCTGGGCGATATACTGCGCTGTGTGGCATATAATACAGATTCTCAGTTTGGTGGTCACTTGAAGCTTCTATCTCTGCGTATCCTGCTGCAATAAATTCCCGCATTGATGTATCGTATTCGCGAAGTTTCGATGGTTCTCTTTGAAGTCTTCTGAGAAGGGAACGTAGCCTTGACAGAGCCATTTCTTTATTGTTTCCCAGCTGTCCATTTAAGGTTTTCCAGGGTAGGAGCGCTTCGTATCTTGTCTCGGTCTTTCTAATATATTTGGTTTGGAGCTCTTTAGTGAATTCACTCATCTCCATTTCGTCGCCTCGTATGCCTATGGTCTCTAGCTTCCACATTTCTTCAAAAGATGTCGAGCTGAAAAGAGTGGAAACACTTTCATTAGCGATTATATCTTCTGTGTCACAAGGACCCTGAAACGTCCACCCGAATACCGTGTCTACTGCTGTCAAGAGGTTTGTTATTCGCTTATATCTTCCAGTAACCACCTGCCAATAATAATCGGCTCCAACTAGAACACTCAATCCATCTTCTTGCTCACGTTCGTACAAATTGGAGTCTGCCAAACAGAAGCCGTCTAAATGAAGGCTTTTACTCTCCGGAGCAACCAAGACATCTTAGCAGATTTCTGGAACAACAGTCGCCGTAACTTCCACAGACCTGTCGCTAAATTGACTTTTTAAAACGATTTTCACAATTTTCATTTTATTAGCACAGGAAATTTTGTCTTGACCGAAAGTAATGATAGATAAATTAACAAAACCTACGATTGGTAAATTAAGCTTGTTTACAACTGCTTCTTTTACATACGTACGCTGGCTGCCACCATCGATGATAAGACGAATGAATAAATTGTTTTTCGCCGACAAAGAACAACTAAGAAGCGCTCGCACGGTTTGTAGAAAAACATGTGATTTGTTATTACGTTTTGAAATATCTGGCACAGACAAATTTATTATTGGATTAAGCAATGCCACAGACTTAGAATTTTCTTTAGATTTTAATCCTCACTGACAGATGATATTTTATTAAAATTGCACAACGAAAATGGATGCTTGTTTTTGCACTTTTTGCAATACAAACCTCTCGCTTTACAAAATCTTGCAGTGTGCCCCTTCATCGTGCATCGAAAACACCTACCATCCTCTTTCAGCATATGTTTCTTCTCAGCCACTGTATGAGAGCTACTGCACTCTTTCGTTGAATGCTGGGTAGACTTGCAAAATAAACATATTTCGTTTGGCTGCGTGGAAGCGAAGAGGCCAGCTGCTGTCGATGGTTGTGCGTGTGAACGGTGTGTGCTAGCTCGCGCTGAAGAATTGCTAACACCTGCCCTCTCAATCGACTCGACTTCTTGCTTAAGAAATCTAAGAATATTTTTCACCTGTTTGTCTCCATCGAAAGAAAGAGTAGATCCAGTATCAGAAGCTGAATCGTTGACGTCTTCACCCTTTATCAAGCTTTCTTTCTGTATTCGGTGGTAGTCAATTCGGAGTTCATTTAGCATGCATTTTAGGAGAATCGTTTTCAGCATTATATAATAATGGGAAGATGGAACTCCTAGTGCTGTTAGAGACCGACTGCACGCTATTACTGTTTTGTATAAATTTCTTAATCCAGTTGCGTTCGTTTTGCTATGAACTGCTGGAAGCGCCATGAGTTGTTGCATCAACTTATCTATTAATTTTTCCGAATCTCCATACTCCTCTTGCAAAAGAGAGATAGCCCCATCGTAGCAGGTATCAGTGGGGGTGAAACCAGATATAGTCTTCGCTGCATTCCCAGTTAAAACGGACTGCAAATAATTGAATTTTTCTGCTCCACTCAAAGACTCATTCTCATGCACAGTCGTTCGGAAGTTTTCCCAAAAACGTATCCATTCTTGATGGTCACCTGAAAACTTTTTCAGCTCTAATTTGGGAAGTTTTGTACAATGAGCCCCTGCAGCGCTGCAGATTGACGACGCACGTTAACTTCATTTTGGTAGGGATTTACTTTAGCTTGTACCTTTGCTAAACGAACTTGTAACCTAGCCATCATACCTATGGCAGAGTCTTCATATTCGGCTACCTTCTCCGGTTTAGAGTCCTCTATGTTCTTACTCTGAACATCATTGTTGATTGCGCGATGATTTTCATTGGCGGTAGTGAGACGCTGTAAAAACGATGCGAGATCTTCGATGGTGTCTAATTTAGACAAATCTTCCATATCTCTTATTCCCGAACCTTTTAAATATTCTGTAGCCTCGTTAACTATTTTAGTTATTTGACTGCGGTAACCGGCGCGCGTTTGAAGTTCCATTTTGTATTTTATACTTGCGACAATAAACTAATAAGAGTTATCACGTTTACAAACTTTCAAACTAGGTTCTATTTTAAAGCTCCCGGGTTTCGGCACCATGTCAAAAATAACCCTGTGGGAGAATAATTAAACTTCTTTTCCTAGTCGAATAAAACAACCGATCTTTTCGGGTCTAAAATCTCGTGACAACTGACTTTATTTCAAATCTAACAGTTTAGTATACAGTTTCGTAACAGTCTACCATACGAAAAGCAAGAATATAGTAATTAAAGAAAAGTAAGAAGAAATGAGTAAGGCAAAGAAATTAAGCAATAGCATATAACAATTCAAGTATTAGTGAATTCAATATCGACTTTGTAATTAAAATAATAGGGTAAATCATACTTCATTTAATTTTCAACACTTTATAAATACTTCTTAATGCTAATGGAATGATTTGTATCAATCAATCAGGGTCAAGGGTGTAACGTAGAAATTAAAACCCCAGACTGAAATTACTGAATGACGAAAGCAGAATCTCTCACCCATCACGAACTCGGTTGGTATAGAAGAAAAGTAAAAATAGTAAGTCGAATTTCTTATTCCTCAATTCCCCTACCCCGTACTACTCTTCAGTCCACTACACGCACTGGAGGGCATTGACCTGAGAGGCAAATAGAGGCTGTCGCCGATCGACCACCGCGTCGATATGCAGCATTGCCCCGCTCCACTCAAGAGCAGAAGGGAGGTGAGTCCTTGCTGTGGGATCGCGACGGTGCTACAAGTTTTTACCCTGCATATCTGGATACGGATGTTAATATATCCCTTTCTTTCTAAAAGACTAAGGCCTGTGGCACAGGATACATTTGTTCATTATGATGCGTATGTCTCTTTCTCTCAGATCCTCTTAGTCTGAGACACTCACTGCAGGAGTGATAATATTTCGATTACTTGAGAAGAAAATTTAGTCCTGCACTTCCTATGGAGTTCCAAGTAGAAATATTTCCTTTACCACAAATAACATTGACCACACTAAATAGTTTCTAACTATGATATCTTTGGATGTCAGAAGATATCTAGAGCTGTCTATACCCTCGTCTCTACCATGCTCAAATGTTATGTAGAGTGCAGGAGCGAAGTGTCTGACCTGGTGTCGGGTTGTCTATGGTGTAGACGACAACCCCTGTCTCTTAACCCACCCATTTCAAAGAGGATCAACTCCCTCTAAGAACCTTGGCTTCGCTATGACAGAAAAAGGAATATTATGAAGAAGTCCCTTAACATGAATGTAGGTCAAGCCTGACCTACATTACTAAATCTCTATACTAAACTAAAACTAACCCAAACATCCTATACAAAAATGTTCCACCGTTCATGAAAATGTGAGGGAGAGAGAGTTCTATACCTTAAATAACCTATTCCATAATAACTAAATTCCTATAACTCATAGAAAACTGAAAGAAAGTCTGCATCAAAATCAACTAGATAAATGAAGATTGCAAAAAGTTTCAATTTCTATAGCCATACAAAATTTTTATTTAATAAGTTCTTAAAACTAACAGGATTATTATTTCCTAAATACTTATAATATAAGAGGATATGTATTTAAATCAAAATTTTAAATATATTTACTCGACCGATATTTCAACCGTTATCAAAACTTTTATGAAAGTAAATTTATCAATTACGAAGTCGATATTCAAGATTCAATCTTGATAATACCGAATGCAAATACCAGAAGGGTAAGGTAAGTATGTAATTCTCAAAAGATGTAATGGTCGATAATATTTTTCTTAAAAATTCAAGTAAAGTAAAAATTAATACTAATACTAAAGATAATCACGCGTACAAAAAGTATCACGACAATGAAACAAATTTTAAATCAATACGAAGTAAAACAATTAGGTCACAGCGGCTTGTAAATGCTGTCAATATTGTAATTATATTTAAGAAAACCGATTTCGAAAAGCATTTACCGAATTTATATCGAACTCCAATTAGAGATACTCAACCGCACGAAAATGTAGTCAAAACTAGATAAGATATCTCAAATTAAGTCATTTATAATTTACTAACAAAAGGCGGGAATAACGAAGTCATAAATCGTCACTTCCGTTTGACCTAAACCAAAACATACAACAATCACAACAAAGGATCAACAATATATCTATTATTAACTTCTTGAAAGAATAATAGATAGATAAGTGTGTACACAGGTAGTGTATTAACACAATGTAACGCAAAGTCAAAACGAATTCCAAAGCCAACGAAGGGCAGCACAAACATTTCAGGTAAGAATACCTGGAAAGTGTATATTGAAACCGATAAGGTTAACTATGATTAACATCACAAAAGGAGGTTTGTTGGCATCAGGTAGGTAAACCACACAAACAAAACCATAACAAGATGGCAAATAGTACCATACTAATTGAAGTACAAAATAAGTGAGAACACAATGGAAGCAAATCCAATGTGTGGAGTGAATTGCATACAATTCAGATAAACAAATAAAGGAAGGTTGTACACTTAGTAAACACTAGAACATAACAAAGTTTCTTAAAGTGTCAGAAGGATGATAAGGAAAAAAATGTTGAATAGTAGAAATGACTATATCAAACTGAAGAATCAATATTCAGGCCAATATCAGGGAGGGTCGCTGAAAAGTAAAAGTTGGAAATAAATGCATATGCAGTTCGTATATGATATCAATAAATTGCAATATAGTTAAATATGTTTCAAAAATCAATATAGTTTAAAAATCTTAAATACCTAGATGAAGAAGTGCACTGCTCCTATCTAATGTCGTATTTTCAAAAATATTTATCTGTATTTTCAAAATTTATTCAATGATTTATAATTGTTACAACTTGATATCACGTATTCACAAGATGCAATTTCCCAGCTATACAGCGGGGTAGGGAGTTTGTATCCCTAGCAAGATAATTGATGATTGGCGTGAGGAGTCTTAGTGACTGGGGTTGGTTGCCAATTGGATACTTGGACACACCAAAGTATGGAAAACACAATTTCACATAACATACTACACTAAAGGACGAAGACAAATGTCAGATAGTTACCAGACTATCCGTGGTTGATTTCAGCTTTAGCAATATATTCCAAAGTTTTGCCAAAATTAGTTCGCAGTTCAGGAAAAATTATCGCGTAAGTAAATTATTAATATTCAAAAAAAAAATCGTAACTTTTTCGATTATGTAGCACAAGCAAGTAATTTTACGTTAACGCAGGCAGCAAAAAGTAAAGTTAATCGCGTTAATATTAGGTAATTAAGTTTCAAAATCGAGTCTAGGGATTATCTTTCATATAGTTTCAATGGATCAAAAATAATAAGCACTTTTATATAAATCTAAAAATAACCACATCTACCATACAGATATACTAGTAATAAAGTAAAATTGAAAAATGATACTCAAGTGAATTTTGTTTTTGTTGAGATGGATTTGTAATCGCACTCCTTTATATCCTCAATGTTGATAAAAATAACTCGAACTGATGAAGCTTGAAGACTCGAAGAAGACCAAAACGTAACTCCAGTTGTAGGGATGCAAACGTTTCGCTAGATTGGAGGCATAAGCGTCCAAATCCAATGCGGATCCGCAACAGAGCTGAGGTGCGATTGGTGAATACACCGCGCGTGGTGTCTATAGTACAGATGTAGGTGATGATGTATCAAATCTGAGGATCACTTGTCCAAACAGATGGATATTCCAAGATTGATCTCAGAGATCTCCTGCTCACAGTAAATGTTATAAAACAAAGTGTAGGTGCCCGCAGGTGCGCTTTCTTGGCACCGCAGGTGGTGCTTCAGAAACTGTACAACACTGTAAGTAGATATGATGGAAGATGTTCTGCAGGACGGTGCAACGATTGCTTCACGAATTCCACGTCGTCCAAAAAAAGTATGCGGAAGGGTGAGGTATGCTATCAGCAATAACACGCCGCTTCCTCGAGGAACAAATCTCCAGACAACAGTGAAATCACGGATCTGTGGTGCGGGACTGCGTCAGCCGCACGTGGCTTTAGCAGAATAATTCCTTCAAGATGAGCGGACTAGCGTCCGTCCTCATAAACAAAACACAAAAAACACAACACTTCACAGAGTTTTAGATATATCTGGAGCTTTAATCAGATCCTTCGGGATCCCTTCCGGAAACCGCCGCAGAAATCTCAACAATTCAAAGTTGATAAGTAAGTATAGATGTAATAGGAATTTTGTGGATTTAATGATGATCCTGCCCTTGATGCGTCGATGGCCACATGGATTGCCAATGCCAGCACCATGTGCTCTGGCGTTTCCTAAGGGAAAACCATGCCATGTATCAACTTTTGAATAAATTGAAAGATTACGAAACATACCTGTATTTATCAGTTAAAATTCTTTATAAATCCTACCGATAGGATTCCAAGGATTGTACAAAGTACAATTGAAGTAACGCCGCGTCGTATCAAGCCACGTTGTGTGGTACCACCGACGCGACGCGCAAAAAAAAAATTTTGCCAAGAAAAAAAAGTTCGAGGACAAAAGTTTCAGGAGTTGAAAAATTACCTGAAATGTAGAATTAATGCGTAAAAAGTGTTTGAATATTATACAGATAAACAGCCTGAATATATTCGGCGTGTTTATCGTTAATATTTTATACTTTACATACCTTATTTTCCAGAAATAATCCAATTAGGATGAGAAATATCCGATGGCTTGCACAAAACTTGCTTTTTTTTTGAAAATGTGACTGGTAGGTAGGCTGGCCGAATATGAAATAGACAGAAATATGATCTCGATCATATTTTTATATGGCTGGCCATAGAGTATCAAACCACTCATAGTAGTGATAGGGAAATTTCTCTATGGCTGGGGCATGTTCAAAGAGTAATGTCCTTAATATTAGTTTATCTGGCTCACGCCTAGATGTCACCACCGTCATAGAACTTGGAATAATTCAACTAAACAATTTGATTATAACTTCCAATTTGTCCAATTGACGTGTGTCAACCATTCCATCAGATGTGGGATGCTGGTCATGCGTTAGAGGAAAATAAATTCCACAATCATTAAAATTTTTAAACCAATGCAACTTGGTGACAAATCAACTCTGTCACATCGTTCTCATATCTGATGAATGTATTGGTTGATCTGTGTAATCTAAAAACATTTATTACTCCGAAACTGACCTCGCCATGGGGAAATCTAAACCAGACAAGTACGTCATCAGAAATAAATAGTATCAAAATTCCTGTTTCTCTTCAGTGTGGTATAATTGTTATACAAACTAATTTCACCACCAAGTCGGTCTGGTGAATAGCACACTGACACTAATACATATAGCCAAATCGGATTCCAGATTTGGAACTCACTGTCATTAGTGGTGCAAATGTCAGAACAGACATAAAAAAACCCGAAGAGATAATTTCAACAGGATCGATTTCAGGATAATTTCTGTCAGAGTAGGAAGGAATTGTTCCGTGAAGGAATTTAATCTGACAGGCAAAATTTCCTAAAAAGGGAACACTTTTGACCAGGGAAATTTCTCCAAAAGTGGGAATTATTAGAAAGCGGAAATCTGTCGCCATGAAATTGAGCGTCTGTAATGTGGGATGAGCGCCATCTAGGGACTGGTGTAAATCTAAAAGTAAGTATATTCATCGCTTTTAAAGCCGTGGTCACACATCAAAAAAAAAAAAAAATTGGGGTGAAGTCACACTGACATTACAGTTGTCAAAATATTTTCCCTACAAGGGCTAAGAATAGCTGTACAACAGCTTTAATTGGGGTTGTGGAAAACATTAGAGTGGCTATAGATGATAATAAGGTTACTATTCTTACTCTCTTAGATTTCTCTAAGGCTTTCGACACCGTCAACCGTATAGTACTTTGTGAAGAGCTTAAAAATCAGTTTAGTTTCTCAACTCCATCTGCGAAACTTATTCTTTCTTATTTAACCAATAGGTCCCAGGCAGTTTATGCTAGCGGCTCGATATCTTTTTTTCGTCCTTTGTGCAGAGGTGTTCCCCAAGGCTCTATTTTGGGCCCTCTGTAGCTTTCTATGTATACTAATGATCTACCTTCTTGTTCGCTGAACTCCTCCCTGCATATGTACGCGGATGATGTGCAAATTTATAATAGTCTTAAACTTGGTATGCTTGGTATGCGTATGAAGTCAATGAGGATTTGGATAAAATTGTTGTTTGGTCTCGAAAAAAGGATCTTTTTTTGAATCCAAAGAAATTGAAGTGCTTAGTCATCTCCAGGATCAATGTTGACACTTCCTAATTTCCTAAAATTTATCTGAACAATACAACAATTGGTTTCGTTGATCTGCCTTCTTGTTCGCTTAACTCCTTCCTGCACATGTACGCGGATGATGTGCAAATTTATAATAGTTTTCCACTTAGTATGCTTGAAAATGGCGCGTATGAAGTCAATGAGGATTTGGATAAAATCGTTGTTTGGTCTCGAAAAAAGGATCTTTGTTTGAATCCAAAGAAATTGAAGTGCTTAGTCATCTCCAGGATCAATGTTGACACTTCCTAATTTCCTAAAATTTATCTGAACAATACAACAATTGGTTTCGTTGATCTACCTTCTTGTTCGCTTAACTCCTTCCTGCACATGTACGCGGATGATGTGCAAATTTATAATAGTTTTCCACTTAGTATGCTTGAAAATGGCGCGTATGAAGTCAACGAGGATTTGGATAAAATTGTTGTTTGGTCCCGAAAAAAAAATCTTTGTTTGAATCCAAAGAAATTGAAGTGCTTAGTCATCTCCAGGATCAAGTAAAGTAAGTAAGTAAGTAAAAATTCATTTATTAGGATAATTTTGGATTTACATAGGTTACACTATTATGAATGAATTTAAAGCTATGGCAAAGCCGTCAGCTCGGTTAGCAAATATATATTACAAGAAGTTAGGTTACAATTTTTTTTGTTTTTTTTTTTTTTTTTTTTTTTTAATTATTAATAATAAATAAAGTGAAAACTTTGCTATTTTCTGGATAACTTTAATCAGCATATTCTCCTACTATCAACGTTCTATACTTATATATGACTTTCAGATACTTAAACAAAACCTTCCAGTCGCACTCATTTAATATCTGAATAATCTCCTGCATCGATAATGTTTTTTTTCCAAAGTATGATAGTCTTTGTGGTTGGTATATAGGGCAAACACCAATTATGTGAAAGCAGTCTTCTTTTGCTTTTAAGTTGCAAATAGTACAAAACTGATTGAAGCTTCCGTTGTATGGACTGCCATTTGAGCCCAGTAGTTCACATCTTGCTTTAAAAATCATAGAAATTTCACTATAACTGTGTAAGTCATGGAAATAATTCGTTTCTTCTAGGTTATAATTGAGTTGTGAGTACAGTATCCTGCTGTCGGAATCACGAGCCTTCTCAATAAATGCTTTGCGTATAGAGTCTTCGTTCATCTGAGTTATTCGATAAAGTTGATCTTTTATGCCGTTTAAGTTGGAATCAATCCCAAGAGTTTCACCACACGCGGTACCAATGCGCGGTACCATCTTGCCATCCACCAATCTTTGTTTCTCAGTTCATACAAGAGCATTTTTTTCGTTAGACGACAGTCTGGATACAAACTTATTTTTAGTAAGTAATCAGCTTGACATTTTAGGGTGCTTGTCAAAAGCGTTGGTAGACCCGTTTCTAAATAAATTGCGTAACTGGGAGTTTTCATTGGTAAGTTGAAAAGTTTTTTTAAAAAGTTCCTATGGAATCTTTCAATTACTTCATATTCGTTTGATCCCCATACTTGAGAAGCATAGCAAAGATTTTATTGCACAACTGCATCAAATATTCTGTATTTTGCAGAAAGGTTAATCCTTTTGTTCGAAAAAACATTCTTCCATGATAAATTAATCAAGCTTTGTGAAGCGTTAGCCTTATCCGTTAGATGTTTGGTGAACTCCAGAGTTGGATTCAAGCTTACTCCCAAATATTTGAGTTCTTTCGCATTTTCTAATCGATCTCTATTGTAGTACCAGTTGTTTCCAAATTGTCCCCGAGAATATCGTGAAAGACCATAATTTTTGATTTATTTGTGTTAATGGTAAAACCCCATTTTTCGCAGTAACAAGCCAACCGATCCTCCAGGATCAATGTTGACACTTCCTTAGTCCCTAAAATTTATCTGAACAATACAACAATTGGTTTTGTTGATTCTGCGAAAAATCTTGGAGTTACATTTAATAAAACTTTAACTTGGAATGACCAAATTAGAATAACGTTAGGTAAGGTCTATGGTGGTCTTCGTATGCTTTGGGCTTTTCGTCATTTAATACCCTTGCAAACCCGATCTATGTTGGCTAAAACGTTAATCGTTCCAGTTATGCTTTTTTGTTGTGAAGTTTTCAGTAACTGTGACTATGAACATAAGCGCAGACTTAACGTTGTGTTCAATAGCATAGCACGTTATGTCTATGGGCTTAGGAAATATGACAACATCTCACTCTTTTCTATATCTTTATACGGCATCACTCTGAAAAATTTATTCAAACTCTGAACCTTAACCCTGCTTCACAATGTTTTACAATCGCGTCAGCCGGAATACTTATTTCACAAAATTAATTTCCCTCAATCTATGTAGTAGATCTTGTGACCTTATCCCAATACGCTGCTCATATTTAGTATCTGAACGACAGTGTTTTGTGTGTGATTTACGTTTATGGAATTCGCTCCCTCGTTCTATTAGGAAAATAAGCTGCACGACCCTGTTTCGAAGGACGCTCAGAGAATTTTTTGAGAGGTTTTGATGACGATAAATTTGTTAGTCTTTTTAATTTTTCTATTTTTATTTTATTTTATTTCCATCTTTACTATTTTGGATATAGCTATATGTGTAAAACTAATGAATGAGCTTGCTTTTCTTTTTTTCATTTATTATGTAAAATGTCACTTAAGCGATTGCATGATAAATACACTCATAGTATTAAGGTACTGATGTTTACTCTAATTTATAAGATATTTTATCTTACTGAGTAAATTATAGCAAATAAATAAATCTAAATTTAAATCTAAATCTAAACCTGAAAACTAGATGGAGTCAATCAATTTCCTTTTGGTGTCCATTTTAGTCCACACAAACTATCCCAAAATTCCACCATCAAATCCGTTTCCTTTTTATTAACTTAACTTAGTTCACTTCTTTAAGGTAAGACCTATAGTAAAGCTCAAACTCAAACTCAACCCAACACTAATACTCTTTTATTTAACAATTTATTTCTACTTGCGATTAAAGGTACCTACTATATATAAGGCAAGTTATGCATTCGTCGAAAAAAAAAGTTTTGAGATAACAATCAAACATGACATTACGATGAAAGCGAAGACGAAAAAAGATGGTCTAAAAATTTTAAAGAATTTTGAAAATTTTAAATTTTAAATTTAAATTGAAACCACTGTCATTAGAGCAAGTTCGTGCGACCAAGTCGTGCATTTTATTTTCTACTGAATCGGCACATAACACAGTCATTCGGGATTCATTACCAATGAAAAATTATAAAATTATAAGAGAATTGGTTATGGAAAATCCAATTTTTTTTCCCACAACTTGAACCCCCCCTGACAATGCCAAGAAAATGGGTAGGCACTACCCCCAAATTATTTTTTGTATTATTATTCCATAAACTAGAAACTTGTTTACATGAGAATAATTAATAATGTGTTGTTCCACAACAGTGAACTGTGGCCTCGTACTTCCTGTTGGGTAAGGAGTCATGTAATTTATTTATATAATCAAGTGGAGTAGTCTCCCATGCACGAAACCAAAACAATCAAAACACACCGATCGTGAATTAATCTAAACTATTTAAAACTATTTGGAGTAACCGAATCCAAAAACAAACCGCGAATCTATTTAATAAAAAAAAAAAGAATAACAAAAGAATGCACAACGACAATGTGCAACACAACTTGGAAAATCTCAATCTAATCTAACGCGAAACGTCAAACGCCGGTGTTTGATAACAAGAGAACAATAAAAAAAAATATATCCCTAGCCGGACAGGAACTGCAGTTCTGTCTCCCGTTATTGATCGAGTTCGATTAATAAAAGGCAAAATGTTAAAATGAACGGTGGGTATATAAGTTAAAGGAAAAAAAATGTTTGAATTTTACAAACATTCCATTCTTACCAGAATGAGAAACATTTTTATTCCCACAAAGTAGAAATTGATGACGATGCGTCTGGAAGATCAAAAACAGCAACGATTACCCGACACCGGTGCATGTGCACCCAGCAGCAGCGGCAACGGCGACAGGTTAAGCTGACGACGCATTCCGTACAAGGTAATTTTAAGAACATTATTGTTAGCTTTAAGATATATTTAATTTACTTGTCAAATTGTAATGTTTGACTACCACAATGGACCGTGGATTTCCTAACCGGCAATGATGCCATAAATGGTTTCAAAATATCTAAGTGCTAATCGACGGGCAGGGCACGAATGCCATAGGGATCTGCCATATAAGAGAAAACAACTTGTTTTGAATGCAAAATTGATTCTGAATTTGTTTGCCAAAAATGTACGCCTTATATGCTATATTCATTCACCTACGGTGAATCTATAATTCTAATAATAATCTACTTTAATATTATTTCTATTTTTATTTTTGTTTGTACTTTATTTTGGGCTACTTAAAGTTACCTTACTTTAACTTAGCTTACTCAGCTGTTTCGGCCGTAGTCTTCGTCATAGTGGCTTCGACTCATAGTGGCTTCGATTGATAGTTGCACCAAATTCAAATTTCATCGAATGTTAGGTCGTCGTCATCGTCGTAATCGTGGCTTGGATTGATGCATTAAGTTTCATTGTTATTGTTTGGGGTAAATTTTAGGTCGTTGTCATTGATGAGTTAAGTTTCATTGTTATTGTTGAGGTAGGTTTTGCGATGAGTATAGGTACACTACACCCTCACCCTCAAGCGAAAAATTATCAGAAGAATAGTTTATTATTTTGAGAATAATTTTTCAAGATAAATTTGAAATTGGAGTGGTCGCAAGTGGAGAACACGTCTCGTTCTTATGTAGTTATGGAAGTGCAGTTTTATATTTACATTAATATCTTAATTATTTTACTTATTTCATTCATCTATATTATATTTCTTAAGGCTTTTATGGTGGAGTTTTTTATGTTCTTTTTATGTCTACTATTGTGTTAACATTATTTGTTTCAATTATTTTATATATTCCAAGGTAGGGACTTTGTAATTTTTTCTTACTTTCTAGTTTTACAAATACTAAGTCTAATATTTTCAAATCTGAATCATTTGTATTTTTATCGTATTCAAATTTTCTTTTACTTTTTACATTGTCAATAATTGAATGAGTTTTTGTAACTGCGTACTTAAGTTTTGTTTTTATTTTATTTACATAGTTTTCTAAATTATATATTTTTGTATTAGTATTTATTATATCATTAGGTAAATAACATAGTTTTCCGACAATTAATTCATATGGTGTATAATTAGTGTCAATATGTGTGTAGTGTTATATGAAAATGTGTAGTATGGAATCCAAATATCCCATTCAAACATGGTCTTCGGTTAAATTTAAAAGGAATTCATTGAGAACTCTATGGTTTCTTTCTATGGAACCTATGCTTTGATGATGATAAGGTGCTGAATAAACTTGTTTTATTTTTAACAATTCACATGTATTTCTCATTAGTTCATTTCTGAATTCAGTTCCATTATCTGATTAAAGAATTTTGAAACATCCGTATTATTATTATATTAAGATAAATTGTTCTACTAATGTTTTGGCTATGGTTTTTGCGTCTTTACTTTCGATAGGGTGTGCAACAACATATTTGGTGAGTTCACATTGCATTGTCAATATATATTTATATCCGTTTGATATTCTAAGAGGTCCTACTGTGTCGATCTGTATGGTTTCAAAACTAGTTGTAGGCGTATCAGTTATAGTAATTTTTTCTTTAATGTGTCTCGTTTGTTTGTTTTTTGTACATAGTTCACAAGTGTTTATAAATTTCTTTACCATTTGCCTCATATTTTTCCATATTTTTGCTTGAGTTTAATTATAGTTTTTCGAATACCTTAATGTCTTCCATGTATTGTGTTGTGGTTATCTTTTATTATGTTTAATTGTTCTTCATTTTTGTAATTACTCTTTGAGGGGCTTTATATATAAGTATTTTCGTAGGCGAGTGTTTATCATCTGGTTGCAACCTATTCTAAATATCTTTTTATTTTTCTTTTTCAATATATGTGAATATTAAATCTTCTTCACTAAGCGCTATTTCTTTTATGGGTACCCTTTTAAAAGCTGATACGATCTTCTCCAGGGTCGAAACGTGTTTCGCTGGATTATCGCTGCATCTCATAATAATTTCATTTTTATTCATCTCAATACTAGTATCATTTTTTATTTTATTACAACTAGCTATTTCAAATCTTAATTTCTTCATATTTCTGACGTCAGTTATGGATGTACGTACAGTCCCATATATGAAGGTAGCTAGTCTTCTGCTGAGCCGTGTAGTTCTCCTCTATATTATTATTTTTATTGGCAATGTTTTTTGCCATACCCCTTGTTATTGCCATGATCCGCTCCTTGGAGTCGCAATTTCTTTGGAAATAATTATTATCATTATTTACGAACATGGATTTTAAAATGTCACTGTCAATTTTAATTCTTGAGAGTGCATCTGCATTCGTATTTGCTGAACCTTGTTTGAAGATTATCTCAAAATCATAATCTGATAAGTCTATTCTAGTTCTCGTTAATTTTGAAGATGGATTTTTATGTGAAGACTAACGGTCTATGGTCAGTTACAACTATAAATTTTCTTCCGTAGAGATAAGGTCGGAAAAAATGTATACCCCAATGGATAGCCAATAATTATTTTTCTATAATCGGTTTATTTATGTCATGTTTTTGTAAAGCTGTGCTCGCATAAGATATTGGCAAGTCATGTCCTATTTCACCTTGTGAGAGTAATGCGCCTACTGCAAAATCTGATGCATCAGTGGTGAGTATGAAAGGTTTATCAAAATGTGGATACTGTAAAATTGGTGGGTTAATTAATTTCTGTTTTTAATCTTTAAAAGCTGTGTCACATTCGTTTTACCAAATGAAAGGTTGATTCTTTTTAAGAAGGCAATTTAGACTTTTTGCAATTTTAGCAAAATTGGGAATAAATCGTCTATAATATTTACAGAAAGCAACGTCTTTCTTCGTCTATGTATGGGATAGTTTTCCATTGTTTTATATTTGGAAGGGTCGGTTTGTATGCCTTTGCTTGTTATCAGGTGTCCTAAATATATTACTTCAGATTTTAGGAAATGACATTTGCTGGCTTTCAATTTGAGGTATTTTCGTAATCGTTCAAAAACGTTAATTAAGTTCTAGTTGTGGTGCTGTATACTACATCCAAAGATAATTATATCGTCTACATAAAAGAATGCTTCTGATTCTAGACCACTTAGTGCTATTGTTAGCATTCTTTGGAAACTTTTTGAAGATATTTTGAGTCCAAATGGTAGTCTTTTGAATTGGTAGTGCCCGTCTGGTGGTGAGAATGCAGTGATAGGTCTTGATTCACGTTCTAAAGGTATTTGGTGAAACGAACTAGTCATGTCAAGAGTGGACAAATATTTTGCTCTACCTAGTCTATCGAGTACATCTTCTATTCTTGTCAATGGAAACTTATCATTTACTATCTTGTCGTTTAATTTACGGAAATCTATTACTAGTCGCCATTTTTTTTTATTTTCTTCGCTTTTCTTAGGTACTAAAAGCAATGGTGAATTGTAAGGACTAACTGAATGCTCTATAATGTCATTGTCAAGCAGTTCAGCTACTTGCTTTTTTATTTCAAAATTTTGTGTATGTGGTCTGTAGTTTTTAATGTATACTGGTTTCTCGTTCGTAATATTTAGTCTTTGTGTGTACAAATTATTAGTTGTAAAAGGTTTATCTATGAGATGAAAAATGTCTTGGTATTTTTCGCATATTTGTTGCAATGTTGTTTTTGTATTTGTGTCAGTTTGATCAATTTTTAGTTCTTCTAATAATTTTTGTATTCTCTTTGTATCGTACCTAGTCTTTGTTTTTAGTATTGTGTAGTTATCTAATCTCTCTATTTTGGGTTCTATATTGTTAATTAATACTTCAAAGTCGTTTACGTTTAGTAATTTTATGTGACATCTACCTTTTGCAGGTATAATTGAGTTTGCTACAAAAACTCCAGTTTCTATTTCGTTATTTAAAATAACACTGTCTTCGTTTACTGTTAAATTAATTGGGCATATTATTTCTGTTCTTGGTGGTATTTGGAGTGTTTTTTGTAGTTTTGTAATAATAGGCTGAACGATTTCATTTTCTTCTATAATTGTAGTAATTGTATAAATGTTTCGTAATCTATTTTACACACGTACTTCAAAAGGAAATCTCTACCTAAAGTACCATCTGTCGTGATTGGAAAACTAGATTCGACTTTATGGAAAGTATGAGATATTGTGTTGTTCGCAAACTTGAGATTTTATTCTTTTGTGCCTAGAGACAAAATTTCTTCTTTTGATATACCCGTGAGTCCTGAGTCTGCATCTTTTATTTGCAAGGTTTGCTGTGTCTATGTTGTCTTTTTTATGGATAATGTCTGCGCCTGTATCTATGAAGAATGTTTGATTTACGTTTAATTTAGGTATGTATGTGGGATAATATTCTTTATCCTAACCAAGTATAGCCGAGAAATGTATGCCTTAAAATATTTTTGTTTGAAAGTATACAGCTCACTAAAGATGTAAAAGATAATTATTTGTAAAAAAAGGGGAACATCCTATCGTTTGTGAAAAAAATATTAGCGCCTAAATATAAAAGTTAAAATAATGTTGAGTGTCAGTGCAAAAGAATGAGTTTAGTGCAACACACTAAAAGAAGCCAAGTTTAATAGTGATAGTGAACAAAATACAAATTTAAATTCATTAAGAAAAAAAATCAGCTTGAGTTTTTGTAAAGATTAATCAGTAAAAAACCCTTTTGCAGAGGAGAAAAGAACATTCAAGAAGAAAAGCATTTTCTTTACATAATGGATTAAGTACATAAGCTGGTGAGATCATTCCATTTATTTTATTGCATGACACTTATGTATAAACCTAATATCATACAAATTTAAACAAATAAAATAAATTAATTTAAATAAATAAAATAAAATAAAATTAAGCGTTAGACACAAACCATATAGCTAAAGCTCTGCGATCAGTGATCATTCCCATAAGGTCTAATATTATGTTAATATTTTGCATACGTTACGTAAGATAAAAAAAAAAAAAAAACTTTTATTGAGAAGCAATTAAACAATAAATTGTTTTTTCTCCATCGGTTGATCGATAGTCGTGTTAATGAACCTGCCCAAAAATTTATCCGAGCTTACTGTCAAACAGTTACGAAAAATATTGCGAGATCAGGGATAATCATATAGATATAACGTTAAAACAGATTTAATTGAAAGAATTTTAAAGTCTCCAGAGTTGTTTTCTGCAACAGAAGCTGTTAGGAGAGAAATTGAATCAGTAGAAAGTGAAGGGGACGGAGAAATTAGTGAGGGAGAAGAAAAAAAGGAGTGTAGTGAGACAGACTTAACAAAAGATAGCCAGAAAGAATCAACGAAAGTTAGCCAGTCAGACTTAACGGAAGATAAGGAAAAGCGCACAGTGTCAAAAATGCCTGAAGGGGAAGATAACAAACCAGTCCAAAACAATATTCAATTAAAAGATGTTGAGGAATCCCTCGAGAAGTTTACAGGCGAATCTGGTAAAGGAGTTGAGGAATGGTTGACAGATTTTGAACAAATTTCGGAAGTGTGTAAATGCAACGAGGTTCAAAAATTTTTGTATGCGAGGAGGTTGTTGTTTGGTGCTGCTAAGCTGGCGATTAAAGCGGAAACTGGAGTTGTTAGTTGGGCGAAATTTAAAAAGGTTCTTCAAACCGAGTTTGAAACAAAAGAGGTAATTAATGTTCACCGGTTGTTAGAGAACAGTAAGAAGCTGTCAAACGAATCTCTACTTGAATATTTGCATAGAATGAAGAAAATATCGTTAAGTGGAGTCGTTGATGTACAACACTTGATAGGATATGTCATTGCTGGTATACCTGATGAAACAATTAATAAGGCAGTTCTGTACCAATCAAAGGACTTAAAACAGCTTAAAGGAAATTTTAAGGCGAACGAAAGGTTAAAACTAGACCAGGCTAGAGAGAAGAGAAGACCAACAGTAGACTATGGTTCAGCAGTAAAAAGTAAAGAACAGGTCAAGGACAGACATAAGTCGAAACGCTGTATTAATTGTGGCTCCTTGTCTCATGCAACTGGACAGTGTCCAAATAAATCAAAAGGAGCACGTTGCTTTAGGTGTAATGAGTTTGGACATATCTCCCCTAATTGTAAATCTACGTCTAAGCATCAGAGTGGTGCCAGTGGCTCAAAAGAAAGTAAGGCACAGGTTAACTTAGTGAAAGTCTCTGACCTAACTATGGAGGTGGGATTAAAAGGAAAAAAGTTCATTGCCCATCTAGACACAGGAAGTGATATACAGGGCCGTCGAGAGGAATTCCGGGCCCGGGACGGACAAATCCCGGGCCCCTCATAATATACTACATGCCTACTCCTGCTACGGCCAAATACCTATTGCTAATAGCATGTCACTAGTAACAATGCGAAGAAAGGATGAAATATTTTTTGTTAGCACAGTGGACCGAAAAAAAGTGTCCATTATCTGATCATTCCCAGGTTTCGTCCAGTTGAAACAAGGGATGTAAAGAAAATAATTCGGCATACGAGTAGATCGGTTCGAATCCACATCTAGAAGTTATCAATCAAGCTCTGCATTCAGTGCGTTATTGCCAACCGCATGCTTGTAAGTTTTCATTTCAACTTTTGCATTCTTTTTTTTACATTAAAAATATTATCACAATATTGCCTTTAGAGTTGGTTTGTATTCGACGAAATATTTCCTTATTGAATACGAGCCTTCCTAGATTTCTGAGCAGCAAAACTACTTATATTTACATCGAAATTCAATTACTTTGCCAAAGGTGCTTCTATGCATAGTGTAGCAAGTCCAGAAACACGATCTTGCTATGAGCACGAGCGATGAAAATTTGTTACTCTGGCAAGGACGCTAAAGGAACGTTCGGCACTAGCTACAGTGACAGGTATGGTACAAAACACACGCAGAGCAACACACACATTTGGGAAAATCGTCTCCAAGTTCTGGGAAAAAATTGCATTCAGCAAACTCAATGGTGGAAGTTCTGCTTCGAAATTGGCTTCATAAATGTGTTTCAGATGAATTGATTCTTGCTCCAATTCTTGAGATACATGCGATTTGTACTTTTGAATAAAGCTTAAAGCAGAAATTCGAATCTCAGTTTCGTCCATTGTTGAAAACTGCCATACAAGTGAAAAGATTGAATTCAAATTTCTCATGGCATCGAACCGACGAGAAATTCCAGATATAATAGAATCAACTATGACGTAAAAGGTATTTCTTTTGAAGTATCGAGGTTTCGAATTTCAACGTGAATAGTGATATCGCTGGCTTGAAGAATGATGCTTCTTTCATTTATAGCGCTCAGAACCTTGCAACAGATTGAAGACCTCAGGACACATTCAAATTTGTGCATATATTTGAATACGCCATGTACATCTCTTCTAGCTTCAGCAGTTAAAGTTAGATCACTAAATCCTTCTAGTTATTTTCTTAGTTTATTGAGATGATTTGCAAATGGTTTCACTGCTTCAATTCTAGCTGACCATCTTGTGTCGGCCAGTTTGTGAAGGAATCCCGGCACATTGTCTTTAAGAATTTTCCTACGTTGTGCACTGCTGCTTAACAAGTTGAAACACTTTTGAACAACTCCGAAAAATGTGATTGCCGCAGTACAACATTCCGCGGAATCTACACGTTTATAACTCACTTCATCAATACTGTATTTTATATTTTAACACCTAGTTAGGTTTTCTAAACAAGAATATTCAATATTAACTTCGAAGTCTTAAAGTCAAATCAGCGATATTTTATAGAGATTTGCAAATAACGGTCCTAGCGAAAACCCTTTCTCGATAAGAACAAATAATTTCTGTAACAAACAGAAATTAAATAGATATGAAGAAAAATCCGAATACAAAAAATATATATATTTTATGTTTTTCGAAATTCCGGGCTCCTTATTAAGACTGAGGCTGATACAAAATTTCAAAATTTACTTTAAATTACAAAATTGTTTGTGCTCACTAATATAAAAGCCAAGCGATTTTCTATCATTTTCTTTAAATCACCGGAGTCGGTCGATTTGTCTCTAGATATTTAAAAAAAAACATGTCAAAATTAGTCAGGGGCCCAAATCCGCAAGCGTGAGTTTTTCTTAAAAGATAACGTTCACATACGGCCCCGATTTTGAAAGCGTGATTGATTTTTCACGTTTCCGAGACGCTACAAAATCACGAGAATATATTAATGCTTGCGGATCAGGGCCCCAAGATGCATGAAAGATCTATATCAAATAAAAAAAAAATACAAACAAAAATTACAATTCAACTTTTTGTTTCAAATTTCGGGCCCCTTGAAAATCACGGGAATATGTTAATGGTTGATGAGGAACTGGGCCCCAGTTGGTATGAAAAATCTATATGAAAAAATTACGATAACACGTATGGCTTCAAATTTCCGGGCCCCTTAAAAATCCCGGGCCCGGGGGGATTCCCCCCCTTACCACCCCCCTCTCGACGGCCCTGGTGATATAACAATAATGAAAAAGTCTGTGAGCGATGAAATCGGAGTGTATTGCTTTGATGGCCCTGGTATCAGTGTATCGAATTTTGGCAATTATGAAAAGAGTACGATGGGATATGCGAAGTTAGAAGCGGTCATTGAATTCGAGCCTTATCAGCTGAATTTTCACATAGTACCTGATTGTTTTATGAGAGAAAGCCTACTAGTGGGAAAGGATTTTCTAGAAATTGCAGCTATTTTTATAGACAAAGGTAGAATTATAACCTATAAGCTAGAACCCGACAGCGAAAAACTTTTTCTGGCACGTGTAAACTTAGTACATCGTGCTGGGAAGGATGAAGCCAAGGAAAATTTGAAGCATGTGAAGAACGAGGAGGATAGAAAAACACTTACAGAAATTATAGATGCGTACACCCCAATTAAGCGAATCGAGTCGAGTGTCAAAATGAGAATTGTTGTAGCGGATGACGTACCCGTTTATGAAAAGCCGAGTCGGTTAGCACCAAAAGAGAGGGATTTTGTGCATCAGCAGATCGAAACGTGGTTGAAGGAACGGATAATCAAAAAGAGTAGCTCCTGTTATGCAAGCCCTGTTGTTTTGGCAAATAAAAAAGATGGTAGTTATCAACTCTGCATTGACTTTAGGAAACTCAACTCAAAAACTATACGAGATCGATTACCTTTATCAAACATCGAGGACATTCTGGAAGGTCTCTTCGATGCGAATGTTTTTATTACCCTGGATCTCACCAATGGGTTTTTTCATGTTGACATTGAGGAGTCTTCGCCTAAGTTTACGGCATTTATTACACAAGACGGTCAGTGGGAGTTTTTAAAGGCGCCATTTGCGTTCTGCAATTCTCCGGCTGCCTTTCAAAGGCTTATTGACTAAATCTTCCGAGAAGCCATACGTGAGGGTTTATAACGAATCTATGTCGACGACATTATAATTTCTGGAAAGGATGTCAAGGACTGTATAGAGAAGTTTGCGAAGGTCTTACAGATCTGTGAGGAGAATGGTTTGATAATAAATTGGGAGAAGTGCAAGTTTTTGCAAAGGAATGTGGTGTTTTTGGGACACGTCGTTGAAAATGGAGCAATAAAACCTTCAGAAGAGAAAGTAATTGCTGTGAAGAACTTTCCAAAGCCAAAAACTGTGCAGCATGTTATGAGCCTCTTAGGGCTAACGGGATTTTTTCCGGAAGTTTTTTGACGGATACTCTATCCTGGCAAAGCCACTGTCAGATCTTACGAAGAAAGGAGAAAAGTTCGTATGGAGTGAAAGCCAAGAAATAGCATTTAAGCAGTTGAAAGACCATAAAACAACCTATTTTAAAACTTTTTAATCCGTCTCTACCTACCAAAAATATTTGATCAGCCGTCAGCCTAGTCAGTTGTCTATCTAACTCGCTCCCGTGTTTATTCCATAGAATGGGTATATCGTATTTGGTGTGGAGTTTGTAACATAGAGAAATAATACCGTAAGGTATAGAAAAGTATAAATATTCTGACTCAGAATCAAAAGCCTAATCGATTAAGCCATGTCCGTCCGTCCGTCCGTATGTATACTCTCTAGAGGTCGCAATTTTTGAGCTAGAAAGCTGAAATTTGGTATATATAATCTTTGGTTCAAGAGTAAGGTTAAGTTTTTGAACCGGTAAAATCCGCCCACAAGCACGCCCACAATCACCATTTTTGATGAACAACCTCAATTTGGTAAAATTAAATTATGTTTTTTGTACAGTTACGATAAAAGCATAAGGCTAAAATTTTGCACACGTAAGCTTTAGGTAAACATTCTTCCAATAAATTAAAAATATTTCAGTTTAGGCGTGGCTGACGCCCATTTTTCATACGAAACCATCAATATTGTTTTTATAAAATAACAATTCAATTCATATCAAAGCGAAAAATATTAAATTTTGTGAGTATTACTTGCACATAAACATCTTGTGTGTGAAATCAAAAAAATTTGATTTTAGGCGTGGCTGACGCCCACTTTTCACAAGAAACTATAAAAAATTGTTTTTGCAAATAAACGGTATTTATAATGAATCCGCAAGCCAAAATTTTGCGTCTCTTAGTAGAAACTTAAACGTTTGTGTATGAAAAGAAATTTTTGAATTTTAGGCGTGGCTTTCGCCCACTTTTCATGAAAGAATGAAAAACGTTGTTTTAAAAATTTAAAAAATTTACCAATATTCAATTTAAGATTTTTTTCCCTTCCGTTCCTTTTTTAAAAAAAATATCTACATTTTCTTGAGTAAATTTTTTCAATACGCCCACTTTTAAAGGCGTGATTTTGATAAAATACCTTTGTTCAGGTAAGATCTTTTAGGAACTGCTCGATTCAGCTGTAGTTTTACACATATGCCTAAATACTGACTAATGATCAAAGCTTAGTTATTGCTTCAAATTTTTAAGACACACCCACTTTTAAGGGGCGTTTTCTTTAAAAGTCGTAAAATGCATTAATTTTTTAACGTTTTTTAACTTTCGGTCGCAGTTTTGAAGTAAAAGGATTAACACTTATATTTAAGTTCCTTGTTAACGTAGCAGTGTGTGGTTCAAGAATTGTTAAAATCATCCATAATCGCTATTTCCATTCAAAATCTAATTTTTAAAAATTTAAGTTTTGCCTTGTTTTGTTCAAATCGATCTGCAAGAATAAAATTGAATGTCACTGAGCTCATACTAATTGCCTTGGCAATAAAAAGTCTTAACTTTGGGCGTGGGACACCCTTTTTGTTTTTATTGTGCCAGCACTAATTGAACATCACACCACACAAAATTAATGTTATTGAATCTTTTTCTGTCTGGTAAAGAAGAATTTTGTTTATGAAACTGGATCATCGGCTGGCTGCGGGAGGCGAACGCATACACATACACAAAAATAGGGAATAGGGTATCCAACAGTTCGTTGCTAACGTACTGTATCTCTCGCTTATGTTTTTATTTTATTTTCATCAAAAACTAACTTTTCCTTCACCTTTTTATCTCAATTTTGTTGTGAATCTACTAGCCAAACTCTTTTACATCCATTCTTTTTAATGCTAATTGTACTTTACTAAGTTTTAAAGTGTTATTTTATCTTTTTTATAAAGACGAAAATAAAATCTAGCTATCAAAGAATTTTTGTGACGTTTGTGAGTTGTTTAAAATTCTCTCATTGAGAAAATTATTTGCATTCTTTGTTGTTTAATTTCTCTGACATCTATTTGTTCCCGTTAAAAGTTTTTGTTTCTCCTTCTTTCCCGTTGAGTGAAACATTTTTTTTTGTATATGTTCTGCCTATGAAGCAAATCGATACTACATTGTATCCCCATTTTCTGAATACAATTTACAACCCTACTTACTGCAACAACTCTGAGTGCCTGTGCGATTCAATTCATGAAGCTGCTTATACACGATCTCCAATGCCAGCCTGTACTTCAGATGCCGACTGAATAGCAAACTTAAACTTTCAACTACAACCATAATCCAACTCGCTTTCAGTCTTACCCTCCGGGTGAGTCATTTTAGTATTGTTCTGCCAAGCAATTCCACTCTTGGTACTACACCTTAAACTCTTGTGGGTGTTTTCTTTTTATTTACATATTTTCTTCACCACGAAATATTCACCACATCTTGGTTTCATCACGGATAACCCACCAATGGTTCTTGTTTTGGATAAGTTCTAGCAAAAACTTAAAACCTTTCAATCGGTTCGGTTTTAATTTATAATAACTTTCGTACACTAAGAACAAAAAAGAATCGGTTTTTTTATCACTTTTTTTTCTCTCTGCGAATATTAATACAAGACTAAAAACCTTTATAAACTCAATTCTGCTTTTAGTTCCTAGATAATCAAATACTTTTTCGTGATAATTATGGAATGCGACTCTAATAATTGCGTCCTTGTCAGTAAATACACCGAGCGAGTTGCATGTCGTGGTCTTTGCGGTAAATCATATCATCCTCTGTGTCTCGGTCTTAGTAAAAGATCTTGTGCTTACCTTAACGAATTCTTGAACCATTTCGTGCATCTTTGCGATGAGTGTAAAAACATATCTCTTTCCCATGTTCTTTTAGCCGTAAAAGTTGTTAGTGCATCCACAAACTCTATAATCGCCGATAATAACCGCTTTTATAAAAATGTGCTCTCCCAATTTCAACACTTTGCCGATTTTTCCAAGAGTATCGAAAGTTAAAATAATTACATTGAAACCCTTGGCAACCGGTTTTTACCAAAACAATCATCTTTAGATAAGCGTCTTTCGTCTATAACGCATGAATTAAACTCGCGAGTTGCTCACTCTCATTGCCAGTTTGACGATATCAACCCCTTTATTACGGTCAACGCTCGAGTCCGTTTTAAACTCACATCCTATTGACAATATATATGATCACGTTAAAACTATACGATCTGATATCAAAATAAATCAACAAAGTACATCGAACTCCAAGTTATCCGCATCTGCTCATCTTACCTCAATTCTTCATGAGATGGATAGTAAAACTAATGACATCAGTGATGTATTTACGGCAACGCGCGTTTCATATAACGATTTAACAGATGAAATAAAAATGAACTCACGCATAACAGAACACATTCCCATTAGCTTTCAACCAATCGAGCCTAATTATAATATCTCAATTCATGCTGAAATTGTTGAATCAAACCTAACCCCACCGCCCTCTATTTCACATCCGGCTCCGTCTTTGGTCGACGATCTTGATTCCGCTTCGTCTCACTGCATCGAAAACACTACCCCGCCTGTGCCAACAATCCAACGTTTAGGCGCAACTTGGACTCTCAACGATTGGAACAACAGGTTGAACAAATTAAAAAACCTAAATGAATATGATCCTTACTTCATTACTAAAGCGCCCTACAACTCTGATGTCTCCTGGATCCGTAAACTTTTTCTTCGTAATTTTAAGTTCAATCTTGGAGAATGTTATATTATCAACAAATCAAGTTTTAAAGTTTTTATTCCATCCAGATTTCAATGGATGTTTTCATCTAATGTAACGCCGTTTCTTTGGCTTGGTAAAATGAAAATCTCCAAATAGATCTACAAACCTTATCTGAAACACAATGATGTATTAAAAAAAGAAATTTTGGGAGGAATATGGTTCGTTTAGAATTAAAAAGATAGTAACTATAAAGAACGCGGAACTTCGAATGTCGAGGATTTGAAACCGTATACCGACGCATCCGATTTGTAAAGTAACGTAGCATGTCTTTTTATTAAACAGTAGTTAAGTAGCGTAGCTTGTTTTTTTTTGTTTTTATAGTTTACATTTTGGTTTGCTTTCAAATTTAATTTTCTGTTACATTGACTAGGCGTTTTTCTTAATTCATTTGATATTTTGTTATTTATAATTCACATTTAGTTTGTTTATTTTCTCATGGAATATATTACATCTTTGGAAATGTATTACAGTCCTTACAAACTGTTAGTACATTTCCTAAGCAGATGAGGGTGGGATTTGTTGCGGTTAATTTTAACACAACAAGTTTTGCCAACCCATTTCCTCTTTAATATCTTTTGTTCCACATTCCCTTCCTGCTGCGGCTCCAAAATGCTTTAAGGAGTGCAATAGAAACCTATACCATCTATTAGAGGACTGGTCTTTAAGTATTTTGGAAAAGTAACTAATCTAGCTTCCATCAAAAGTGTTAGACAAGGTGTCCCCACTATTTAACGAAAGGCGGGAGAGCCACTTAGTCAGCGATTTTTCGACAGAAGGTCGAAAAAGCAAAGTAAGATAAAGATGACTGATGTCCAACTTTGTGTGAATTTTAATGCTATCATAAAATTAGAATGGCTGAGTGCCCACCATACAGTGTCTGACATCAAAAAAGATCACAATGATGTGTTTTTCCCTTTTTGATATTATCTGCGCGAAGGTCTACTGAATTAAGATTTTTCTTGTTTATAAATCCCACCACTTTAGTTGGAAAATCTTAAGGATTCTTTCCAACGAGAATATTCTTCTTAAACCGGGCCGGGATGCTGCTTTATGACCGAGACAAGAACACCACCACGCAAAAGATCTGAAGAGAATGGCCAGATGGTCGTGGTGAGATGGAGAAGCGAAGCCTACATTTTGGATGAGAATGCAATTTTTGATTTGGTTAAGAAAAGAAATAATAAAAAAAAAAGAATTTTTAAGAGAAGTGAAAAACTATTTTGTTTTTGAAACGGAGATTTGAGATTAAAATTTTTCGGTATAAAAAGTGTGGTACGAGTGTCAGATTGTGAAGACATTGAGAGGAATTTTCTTGTTGTTGGATTTCACCAAGCTAAGTATTTTTGTGTCTGGTTGTGACCAGAAGTTTTAGCTTGTCTATTGTTTGTAAAATTTGTTGTAATTCGTTTTGTTTGTGACCCTGTGTTTGAGCCAAATAAATTTATATTCGAGTAGGCCTTCGCTGTTGTTCGTCTTCTCCCAAGATTGTGGAACTCGTGTCCTTTTTTTACTGCACCTTCCATTACCATTGTGATCTTCTTTTGTGTCATCGTGAAACAAAACATTGTTTTCTTTTTATTTTTGTCAAATCTGTTTTTAACTTCTTTCTAATGTCTTTCTTTTTCTTTATGTCGAAAAGACTCTGTGTTTTAGTCCAGGTCTTCTGCCAAGGTTTCCCAGACCAATCACTTCCCGAACTCCCAAATAAAATCAACTTCCCCTTTGGGAATAATAATTCTCGCGTTTAATTCTTTACAATTAAAGGCATTTTCCAGTTTTCATTTGGTAGGTTTGCCTATAAAAGTTTCCTGGCGCCCATCCATACATAAGTACGCTCCTGTTCTACCTACTTGGTTAATATACAAATTATTGTTTTTCCTTATAATTTTTATAAAAAACATATTTTTTTATTTTTATTTGGAAGAGGGAACCTCTTTATTTGACAAGTTATTTAAATCTTTCTTAAAGCTAACAATAATGTTCTTAAAATTACTTTGCATGGAACGCGTCGTTAGCTTGACATGCACCGGTGTCGGGTAATTGTTGCTGTTTTTATCTTCCAGACGCATCGCCATCAGTTTCTACTTTGTGGGAATAAAAAAGTTTCTCATTCTGATGAGAATGGAATGTTTGTAAAACTAAAAAAAATTTTTCCTTTAACTCCTCCATCCTTAAATTTGAACGTCCTCGTTCAAAACTATTTAGAAAATAGGGATTTGACTTATGCGCGTGATTTTTGGTGAAGGATCTTCAGTCGCGATTTTTGTTGGATCTGGTTCTTGTTCTTTTGGAGTTTCTTCTTCTTCTCTCCTTTGCACGTCCTTAGTCTGCTTCTTTTTGCATCGCCTTACCCTTAGTACAACGAAGAAGAACAAGATAACGATTGATAGTGATAATATGATATTGATTATCGATCCTTTGGTATTTTCTTCTTCCAATGCTTTTATTGTTTTTGTGTTGTTCTGGTTCATCTCTTTAATCATCTCCAATGATAGATGTTCGCAGGTGGAGTATGATGTGGAGTCTGGTTGAACTATTGCTGTCCAGGGTTTTGTTCCAGATATCTCTCTTGAAATATTATGTTTTGTTGGCTATTTCTATTGTAGAGTTATGGTTTCTGATGATGAAAGTTCCTTTGAGGTTGAGGATGTTGTCGTCTATTCTTACTTGGCCATTGAAACCATTCAGCAGCATTGTATCGAGGAGTATTTCTTCGGTTGTCGGGACATAGTGGCTGTTTACTTTCTGACAGGTTGCTGGACGACTTTTAAGTAAATGGGCGATGCAAGTATCGTTGCTTAAATTAATTATCTTATTCTTATTACATATAGTTAATCTGTTCCATTTTTTCTTATGCCTATGATGGAATCTTTACAAATTAAAATATTTTGAAATTTTATGTCATTTATAAGATTATTTTTCTTAACGGGTTTAATTAGCATCGTTTTACAAATATCTTTATCAGTAAATGGGAGGTTTATTATGTGAATAATGGATGAGCCATTTGAGGCGATTTTAATTTCGGAAAATTCTATTGCTTCATCAATGTTTATGAATGGCATATTTTCATTTTCTAAGAATTTGCTTACAAGTTTAATTTCTTTATTAAATAATATAAATGAATTAACAATGTCTGCCTTTGACCAATTGATGGCGTATTCAACGTTTGTGATTTCTTATTTTATAATTTCTAATTCTGACTTTATATTAACCCTTACAGGTCCATAAGACTACCAATGACAATTCAAACAAATAAGTTAGTTTAAATAGTTTATTTGGACATCAAAAAAATATAAAAATTAACACAACTACAATAAATACTTTAGTTTTTTAGAAAAAAATTGGGAAATATGTTTCCCTGTGGTCCTTATGAGCATCATATTTATGTATGGTATTCAGCAAAACAATTTCGATTGCTGGTAAAGCAAAGGTGAACATTGCACATGGAACAAATGTTTCTGGTCCGATTTTCTACGCGCTTCTTAGCGCAGTTGACACATCTTTTCTGTTGGTCGCTCTTTTGCATATTGTGCGCTGGCAAACTGATCTTCACGCCAATGCGATTCTTAGCCTTTGCAACGACAGTGGGCCTTGAACGTTGTCGGCATGTAAAGTTATTTATCAAACTTCGAGCCACATGTTGGCGGAACTCAAGGCTACTCAGCAAATGCCCCTCTGTTCGTTGAACACTATGCAGCTTCACATAAATTATGTAAGCGTTATTCATAGAGATGTCCATAAGGTCAAAAAACAAACGCAAATAATATTTGATTTTTGACTTCCGGTTCAACTCGTAACAAACCTTTCGCTGATCCATAAGATCGACACCTCCCATGTTTTTGTTATACTTCATAACAACTTCAGGACATGTTATATTCACCTTTTGGGCCGATCCTGCTTGCCTCCTTTTTACGTTTGCCGTTGGTATAGGGGATACAAAGTTTGTCAACATATGAACTGCTCGATTGTCCATCCACTTGACGAAGGAGATGCCCTCAAAGCTCGCAGTATATATGTCACCTCTTTTCATACTTTTATCAGATGGCAATGATTTCGGCAAATTCTTTCTATTGATGCGGACAGTACCACAAGCTTTTATATTGCGCATCATAAGAGTATGTTGTAAAAGAGGTGAATTGAAAAAGTTATCAAAGTACACCTCGCATCCAAGTCCATTTAGTTGTTCTGTTAGATCAAGCACGACAGACTCACCTAAGCCCACTTCAGTGTTTGTTTTCCTTCCTGTGTATAAATCAAACTGGAAAAGATATCCCGTCGCTGATTCGGCACGACACCAAATCTTGAACCCCCATTTTATGGGTTTATTTTTTATGTATTGCTTCATAGCATTATGTCCCTTGAACTTGACCATGTGTTCGTCAATAGCTTGTATCTTCGAATTGTTCATAGAATATTGAAATGCAGAATTGAAATGTAGCATAATGGGCCTGATTTTATAAGCTCTATCAAAAAATGCGGAATTCTTCTTAGGCACATCATTATTGTTACAAAAATGAAGATTTTGTCGTATTTCTTCGAATCTTGTTCTTGGCATTACATTTGCTATGAATGGGACACCCATATCTTCGTCAGTTGACCAATAACTTCTAAAAGTTGGCAGCACATGGTATCCCATAACATAATTCATACCCAGAAATGCTTTCATTTCCTCTTGACTGACACTAAAACATCTCCCATTTTGACCAGCATATCGTATAGATTCGGGATTGATAATATTTGTTACCAACTCGTCTAGTTTGGTGACCTCCATAAAAATGTCCATTGGATTCAATATCTCATCTTGCGAATTCAAATACACATTTATGCGTCCAAACTCATAGTTACCTTCAATATATTTGTGAGGTACAAAGGAGTTTTGAGTCCATTTGAAAACAGTAGCTTCTAAGGAAATTTCACCAACATCAGTATTTGAAGTCGCACTGTCATCCTGCCTGGGGTCTTCAATTTCAACAGTAGTGACTCCGTTTTCAATGTCCTGGGTGATAAACTCCTGGTCTTCTTCATCCAATTGTGGGTCCTCTTCTCCCTCGCTTTCGTCTGCTCCAAGTATTTGGACTATTTCATTTTCTTGTACAAGGAATTCTCTGCATCTTCTTTTAGCCCTTTCAGGTCTATGGGAAATATATTTCCCCAATCTTTTTTTTTTAATTTCAAAAATAATGTTAATGATTGGTGGGTTCCTGTTCGCAAATATTATTTTAAACATATTAACTTTGCTTTAAATTTCAATCTAGTAACCATAGCATAGCAGAGCTGTCAAATATATTCGCTGCTATAAAGTCTTTTTTGAGAGTGCTGCTGCAAAAGTTCAAAGTTTGGTAAACTGTGTTTATATTGTGTTTGCTGTGTTTTTTCTGTTTCCTTATTTCACCTGGTAAGTATATTATGCTGTAACAATATTTGTTAGACACAAAATTTTAAATTAGTGTTGAAATCTACGAATTACTAAAAGGGAACTATTTTTCCCTGTGGTCGTCAACTTTTACAGAAATGGCTAAAAGAAGATGCAGATAATTCCTTGTACAAGAAAATGAAATAGTCCAAATACTTGGAGCAGACGAAAGCGAGGGAGAAGAGGACCCACAATTGGATGAAGAAGACCAGGAGTTTATCACCCAGGACATTGAAAACGGAGTCACTACTGTTGAAATTGAAGACCCCAGGCAGGATGACAGTGCGACTTCAAATACTGATGTTGGTGAAATTTCCTTAGAAGCTACTGTTTTCAAATGGACTCAAAACTCCTTTGTACCTCACAAATATATTGAAGGTAACTATGAGTTTGGACGCATAAATGTGTATTTGAATTCGCAAGATGAGATATTGAATCCAATGGACATTTTTATGGAGGTCACCAAACTAGACGAGTTGGTAACAAATATTATCAATCCCGAATCTATACGATATGCTGGTCAAAATGGGAGATGTTTTAGTGTCAGTCAAGAGGAAATGAAAGCATTTCTGGGTATGAATTATGTTATGGGATACCATGTGCTGCCAACTTTTAGAAGTTATTGGTCAACTGACGAAGATATGGGTGTCCCATTCATAGCAAATGTAATGCCAAGAACAAGATTCGAAGAAATACGACAAAATCTTCATTTTTGTAACAATAATGATGTGCCTAAGAAGAATTCCGCATTTTTTGATAGAGCTTATAAAATCAGGCCCATTATGCTACATTTCAATTCTGCATTTCAATATTCTATGAACAATTCGAAGATACAAGCTATTGACGAACACATGGTCAAGTTCAAGGGACATAATGCTATGAAGCAATACATAAAAAATAAACCCATAAAATGGGGGTTCAAGATTTGGTGTCGTGCCGAATCAGCGACGGGATATCTTTTCCAGTTTGATTTATACACAGGAAGGAAAACAAACACTGAAGTGGGCTTAGGTGAGTCTGTCGTGCTTGATCTAACAGAACAACTAAATGGACTTGGATGCGAGGTGTACTTTGATAACTTTTTCAATTCACCTCTTTTACAACATACTCTTATGATGCGCAATATAAAAGCTTGTGGTACTGTCCGCATCAATAGAAAGAATTTGCCGAAATCATTGCCATCTGATAAAAGTATGAAAAGAGGTGACATATATACTGCGAGCTTTGAGGGCATCTCCTTCGTCAAGTGGATGGACAATCGAGCAGTTCATATGTTGACAAACTTTGTATCCCCTATACCAACGGCAAACGTAAAAAGGAGGCAAGCAGGATCGGCCCAAAAGGTGAATATAACATGTCCTGAAGTTGTTATGAAGTATAACAAAAACATGGGAGGTGTCGATCTTATGGATCAGCGAAAGGTTTGTTACGAGTTGAACCGGAAGTCAAAAATCAAATATTATTTGCGTTTGTTTTTTGACCTTATGGACATCTCTATGAATAACGCTTACATAATTTATGTGAAGCTGCATAGTGTTCAACGAACAGAGGGGCATTTGCTGAGTAGCCTTGAGTTCCGCCAACATGTGGCTCGAAGTTTGATAAATAACTTTACATGCCGACAACGTTCAAGGCCCACTGTCGTTGCAAAGGCTAAGAATCGCATTGGCGTGAAGATCAGTTTGCCAGCGCACAATATGCAAAAGAGCGACCAACAGAAAAGATGTGTCAACTGCGCTAAGAAGCGCGTAGAAAATCGGACCAGAAACATTTGTTCCATGTGCAATGTTCACCTTTGCTTTACCAGCAATCGAAATTGTTTTGCTGAATACCATACATAAATATGATGCTCATAAGGACCACAGGGAAACATATTTCCCAATTTTTTTCTAAAAAACTAAAGTATTTATTGTAGTTGTGTTAATTTTTATATTTTTTTGATGTCCAAATAAACTATTTAAACTAACTTATTTGTTTGAATTGTCATTGGTAGTCTTATGGACCTGTAAGGGTTAAGGGATCGCTTTCTTTTCTTCATTTTTGGGAAGAGTCTGAAGAGATGGTCGTGGATGAGGTGTATTTCATATTTTAAGAGAGGGTAAAAGGGATGGTTTACGCCGATTTTATAGATAAGGAATCAGTGATTATTCGATCATATTGTTCAAGTCCTATTAAATGAATTAGCTTGAAAAAACCGATTTGTACCTTGGCTTTTCCTGTTTCCAAAGTAATTAGTTGTGCATTGCTAGAATCGAGTAATTGGGTGTCGGCTCTGGCATGGAAAGGCAGAAATCTGAAAAAGATTTAATATCAATTTCGAATGTGTGATTTGTGGACGAGTCTATCGCTTTCAGTACGGACAGTAGTGTTCCTATTTTCTTTAACTAGTTCTTCTTTAAATCTGTTTGAGAGCTTTGTTTCTAGTCTTTTATTTTGTTTAACAAAGATAATTTGTCCTGGCAAGTATTGTTTACATTCATGCCTCTTTTTGTTATGCTGTTTTAGACCATTTTTTTGTTTTTCTTTGAGTTTTTCGATGTTAGATTTTCTAGTTTAAGGCACAGGTGCAGTGCTTGTGGAAGATCGCTAGGTTTGCGAATAGCAAGCAACCTGGGTAAGTCACCTTTAAGCCAACGGGTGAACGTATCCAGAGCCTTATCGCGATTAGTTTGAGTCAATAGGTTCATCGATTCTGAGCTGACGTTAAGACATGCCAGTTTACTCAGAATCAGAGAGAGGTTTGAATAGACTTTCTGGTAAAAGTCTTGAATTGAATCATTTCATTGTACCAAGAATATCATTTGGATTTCTAGTGTCCCCATATCACGTTTGTCGGCGTAGTGCATTGCCAGGTTATTTAAGGGTTTATTGTATGCTTCGAGAGAAGTATCGGCATTGCCGACTATTTTATTCCGAATGGTACTTAGTATTCCGAAATATTTCGGTGTACCTTTCATCGGAGCATATAATTGTAGTACGCGATCGACACTTTTCTTCCAGGAGCTGAATTCACCTGTGTCACCAGAAAAGTTACGGAGGCATTTAACTACATCCGGGACTTAGTCCATATCGGACAACTTATCTCTATGGATAGGTTCTACCGTCTGGTCAGTGCCAGAAAAGGAAATTGGATTTGGACAAGTTATATTCTGACCTTGCTGCTGGAGGACACTTTGGACGACGAAGGCAATTAAATCTTGGGATTCACTGCCTTTCGCGTTAAGCGTTGAAGGATCACTGTGTTCGGGTTCGCCATTGTTGGTGGACAAACCTGATCTTGTTTCTGGCCAGTTTGTTTTTTTAATTTTAAGATGATTTTTAGAGAGAAAAAATAATAATAATAATAATAATATGCAAATATAAAATGAATTTATAATAAAACTAGCCTTTACCCGCGGCTTCGTTCGCGTTTCAGCTGATCAAGAAGTAGACTGTAGGTTGAAGAGTATAGTCTATATCGTAATCTAGCTTCTTCTTCTTTTATAGCTTTATAATTTAATACTTACTTTAAACCGTTATAAAAATAAAAATATGTGCTAAACCAGATTATAATCTAGCTCTCTGCCAAATTATATCCAGATCCGCTCAAAAATACTGGTGTGATTTCGAAAATAAAAACAAATCTATCCCACGGGAACCATACATTTTACCGGGATAAAAAGTAACCAATATGCTATTCCAGACTATAATCTATCTCTGTGCTAAATTGCATTCAGATGAGTTCAGACATTCTGGTGTAATTTCAAAAATTATAACAAATCCATTCCACTGGAACCATACATTTTACCGGGATAAAAAGTAGCGAATAAGCTATTCCAGACTATAATCTATCTCTGTGCTAAATTTCATTCAGATACGTTTAGCCGTTCTGGTGTGATTTCAAAAATTAAAACAAATCTATCCCACGGGAACCATACATTTCACCGGGATAAAAAGTAGTCAATATTCTATTTGAGACTATAATCTATCTCTGTGCTCAATTTCATTCAGATCCGTTCAGCCATTCTGGTGTGATTTCAAAAATTAAAACATATCTATCAAACGGGAACCATACATTTTACTGGGATAAAAGGTAGCCAATGTGCTATTCTAGGCTATAATCTATCTCTGTGCTAAATTTCACTCGGATGAGTTCAGCCATTCTGGTGTAGTTTCAAAAATTAAAACAAATCTATCCCATGGGAACCATACATTTAACCGGGATAAAAAGTAGCAAATATGCTATTCCAGACTATGATCTATCTCTGTGCTTAATTTCATTCAGATCCGTTTAGCCATTCTGGTGTGATTTCAAAAATTAAAACGAATTTATCCCACGGGAACCATACATTTTACCAAGATTAAAAGTAGGTTATTTGCTATTCCAAGCTATAATCTTGCTCTGTTCTAAATTTAATTCAGATCCGTTCAGCCATTCTGGTGTGATTTCAAAAATTAAAACAAATCTATCCCACGGGAACCATACATTTTACCGGGATAAAAAGTAGCCAATATGCTATTCCAGACTATAACCTATCTCTGTGCTAAATTTCATTCAGATGATTTCAGCCATTCTGGTGTAATTTCAAAAATTAAAACAAATCTATCCCACTGGAACCATACATTTTACAGGGATAGAAAGTAGCCAATATGCTATTCCAGACTAAAATCTATTTTTGTGCTAAATTTCATTAAGATCCGTTCAGCCATTCTGGTGTGATTTCAAAAATTAAAACAAATCTACCCCACGGGAACCATACATTTTAACGGGATAAAAAGTAGCCAATATGCTATTCCAGACTATAGTCTATCTCTGTGCTAAATTTCATTCAGATCCGTTCATCCATTCTGGTGTAATTTCAAAAATTAAAACAAATCTATCCCACGGGAACCATACATTTTAGCGGGATAAAAAATAGCCTATCTGCTATTCCAGACTATAAGCTATCTCTGTGCCAAATTTTATCGAGATCCGTTTAGCCGTTCTGGCGTAAGTTAGCAACAAACATCCAAACATCGTAACTTTCACATTTATAATATAAGTAGGATGTAAGTTTCATAAATGGATTGATTTAATTATAAGATATAAGAAAATTTTAATTGCTAAGGAAATACACTTTTTTCATAATTAGTTTCTAACGCTATTAGAATGATTATCAGCATTCTAATGAGAACGGCTGTAGTTTGTCTACTTCCTTTTTGCGTCTGCTACAAAGGTGCCTTTGTTTCTCCTAATAATCTAATGGACCACTTTGGAACTTTTTAATGTCACTGTCACTTTTTCGATTGGTTCCAGGCTGTGATTTATCTACCGATTCTCACTGGTGTTCACTGGAGAAATCCCGAACGCGAATTAAAGAAATGTTAATGAAAGTTATCGTACGCTTAACTCGCCGAAGGAACTACTTGAGGACACTTTTCTTTTTAAATACCGGACGCTTATTATTTGCCGGAGAAACTACTTGAGGACACTTTTTTTTACCGGACGCACACTGTTATTTCAGGACAACACTTTTTTTTGATAATTCTCATTTTTAACGTTCAGGTCCCTGCTGCTCAAGCGCCAATTAATATTTTTCCTTATAATCTTTATTAAAAAAATATTTTTTTATTTTTTATTTGGAGGAGAGAACCTCTTTATTTTGAAGTGTACCCAAACTCATCGCAAAACCTACCTCAACAATAGCAATGAAACTTAACTCATCAATGACAACGAAATACCATTCACCCCAAACAAAAACAATGAAACTTAATGCATCAATCCAATCCACGATGACGACGATGACGACGACCTAACATTCGATGAAATTTGATGCAACAATCAATCGAAGCCATTATGAGTCGAAGCCACTATGACAAAGACTACGGCCGAAACTGCTGAGTAAGCTAAGTTAAGTAAGGTAATTTTAAGTAGCCCAAAATAAAGTACAAAGTACAAACAAAAATAAAAATAGAAATAATATTAAAGTAGGTTATTATTAGAATTATAGATTCACCGTATGTGAATGAATATAGTATATAAGGCGTACATTTTTGGCAAAAAAATTCAGAATCAATTTTGCATTCAAAACAAGTTGTTTTCTCTTATATGGCAGATCCCTATGGCATTCGTGCCCTGGCCGTCGATTAGCACTTAGACATTTTGAAACCATTTATGGCATCACTGCCGGTTAGGAAATCCACGGTCCATTGTCAAACATTACATGGCGATCCTGCACAAAACCGAACATCTGGATTATTAGGAGAGTACATACCGGAGACAGTCACGGGAGTACCAGAATATAAATTCCAACGCCTCAGACAGCCGGACAGAAAAAGCTTACCATAGAAGAATATAAAAGACGACAAATAAGGAACCAAGAGGCCGGAACAAAAACAGTCAATAGAATAGAGACCGACAAAAAAATAAAAAAAGAGGGGCGGTAAAAAAGTGAAAGACCGTAAAAAATAAGCTTACCTGCAGAACCTTCTAAAGGAACAAGAGACAAACCCACTTCCTTGGGAGACTGCCAGCAAGATTTTTTCTGAGGTAAACATTTTAAAATTTACTATTATAAAATACCCAAACAATGGGAAACAATGTAAAAAAAAATTGTAATAGGGAATAAAGATCCCATAAAATTAATAACCTACACTTTAATCATTATTTTTATAATATTGCATGTTGCAAACAAAATTAACACGCATTACAAAAATTACGTAAAAAGTAAGATAAGAGTCAAGAATATAAATACGGTATGATTTCAGTTTGAAAATAAAGTAAATATGAATTGGAAAACACCGTTAGTAATCAATTCAAAAGAAAAAAAAAATTAAAATTTAGATTTAGAACACTTATTGATAACAAAAATAATTATGATATTAATAATAATTTTTATGATTAAGATTCAAAATTACATCAAAAATTATGTTAAAAAAATAATAGAAAGAAATAATAAATAAATAGAACAAAATATATTTTTTTTAATGGAGGAAAAACTCAAGGCTCTCCATAATATATATACAAACATACAAAAAAGTGGAAGTCGAGGATACAAAGAAAATACATGGTTAGGTAAATTAGAAGAAATAAAGACACTTAAGAAGGAATTTCTAGATCTTGTAGATAACTCAAAATAAGATACAACAAGCACTTCACTTATAGACACATTCACACAAACATACAGAACAGTAAAAAACATTATAGAAACAAGCATTACATGGATAAACAAACAGGCGAAAATGGCGGATTTTAACATTGAGACTACCATGAAAATTGTCCCAATTTTCACGGGAAATTTCAAGGAACTCCACGCATTTGTGACGATCTTAAAAATCCTACATGATAGCTTAAAAGAAACCGCAAAGACAGAATATTTAAGTTTAATTTTTCAAGTAAAACTTTCACAAAACGTCAAAACTACGTAAGGGTTTGCAACAAAATTTGAAACATTAGCAACACTTACTAAAAGTTTAAAAGAAAAATGCAAAAACACAACTACAATATCGCAAGTCCACACAAAGCTAGCACAAATCTCACAGAGGAACCAAAGCAACAACTACCAACAACGTAACTACCAAAATAACAATTTCAACAACCAACAACGAAGACCAAATTATAATAACCGGAACCAAAATACTTACAACAGGATGACCAATAACAGAAGAATTAACGTTCTGAACAACCAGGGAAACGTGGATGGCCCGGAAATCGCAGACAATCCGGGTAACCCGGATACCAATATAAATAGTGCTAAGTATTTCAAACAACATAACAAACTGCGTATCTATATTCTATACATGACGTTTTTTAATTATTCTTTTCCGTCCGTCCGTATAAATAAAAAGACAAATATTAATCCAAATTAAAAGAAAATTCAATTTTAATTAATTTTAATAAAATATAAAAATAACGAGATAATTATTTAATAAAAAAAAAGATTTTAAAGAAACTTAACAAGAACTTTTCTTTCTGGAGGTTACTTTTCGATTGCTTTATAAAAATGTGCTTAGGTTTCTATCATAACTATATAGACGTAAAAAAAGCTTTAGTTATCTGTATATTTTCAAACAAAAATATTTTTTTAAGGCATAAACTTCTCGGCTATACTTGGTTAGGATATAGAATATTATACCACACAGTCATCCTGAATTTCGTCTGCCTCAGACGATTCGCCTTCACTGTCATCATAGGTTTTCCATAACTTCATGTAGTCCACAGCTGATGTTAGGTTTGGATCTTCGTGATTCCCAACTTTTTTAACTCCGTATCGATCGTTGCGCTTTACTTTTGTCACCTCATATGGACCCAGATACTTTGGATATAATTTCAGCCCAGCTCCAAACTGCGTGCGTAAGATAGCAACCATGTCTCCCAGTTTATATTTGACTGCTTCTTTTCTGTTTCTCTCATAACCTCTTTTTGCTTCATCTTGGACCTTGCTGATCAGAATTTTGGCACACTCTCGTATTTCTTTCCTCTCGTCTTCTTGTTGAAGAAGGCTTTTAAGTTCTAAGTCTTCTGGTGAAAATATAGGAACACCAAACTATATTTGAAACGGCTCCTGGATACCGTAGAGTTAATGGCACCCTGAACACGGCTTACAAATTTGTACTACTTCATCGGCTCCTCCAAACTTAACTTCGCAAGAACTTTAATAATGATTTTGTACAGACGTTCTACCAGGCCGCTTCCTCTAGGTACTCCAGTTGTGACCATGTGATGAGAAATATTCTTTTTTTCACAGTAGTCTTTAAAATCGTTTGACGAAAAAAGCTGCTCCCTTGTCTGTGATCACTCGTCGTATAAAACCAAACATATCACCCTGCAAATCAATGCGTTTGATTACGTCTTCCGTGGTACATGCCTTCACAAGTGGTCCCAGGTGATCCAGATGGTATGTGTGCAATGGCACATCCGGCTTTGAAATAGGATTCAGTAGGCCATCTGATTTCCCTTGCTTTTTTGACACCAGAGTACACGCGACACAATTTTGAACTACTCCTTCGATATGCTTCCTTAGATTAGGGATAAAATAGTCTTGACGAATAATGGCTACAACTTTCTGCACACAACCGTGACCCTTTTCATGAACATTTGTTATCATTTGCTTTCGTAGGTTCTTTGGAAGTACTAACAAGTGAAGACCGTCTGCAAACTTATAAAGTACATTGTTACGAACTTCGAAGTCTTGATATGGCTGACTCTCTAAAAACTTGTTGGTAACGGCGCAAAAATCGTCCGATGCTTGTGCTTTTCGTACCGCGTTTAAAATTCCATCTTCCACTTTCAATACAGCAGGAAATCTACTTAGGGCGTCGACATGCCACATTGCGCTTCCCGATCGGGGGTGGACTTGACACTGGAACTCCTCAATCTGCTTTGCCCAGTTAGCTACCTTACTATTAAGAGTCTTCTTTCCCATCGTAAGTTTGAACGCATTGCAGTCGGTGTAGATCTCAAAATCAAGCCCTAGTAAATAAACTCTCAATCTCTTCAAAGCTCTTATAATAGCCAAAACCTCCAAACCGTAGCTATGATATCTTTTCTGGGTACTGTTGGTTTTATAACTGAGAAAGAAAACTGAGTGAAAATGACCATCATCATGTTTCTGCAACAAAACGGCGCCGAAACCTTCCTTGCTTGCATCCGTATGTAGTTGGTTTATTTATTTATTTAGCTTAATACAAGCAAACATAGAGAAAAGAAATAACAATAATAAATAATAATAAGCTTACAAACTATATAATAATAATTTTAATAACTTAAAACTATGGGAGGTTTATGGAAGTTTATCGTAAAGGTCTCTTCTTATGGAGGATATGCTATGGGAAAAATCAAGGATATTATGTACATGTGCTTTGTTGGCTAGGCATAGCATTCTTGTAATTGGATTAAAATGGCCATAGTTGGTACGATGAGTAGTGAGATGGAAGAAAGGAACAGATATTAGGTTACATGGGTTAGTGTTAAAGTGGATCAGTTCAAAGAGCGACGAAGAGTCAATAGCACCAGTGATAATTTGATGTATAAGAAGTATGCTAGCTACTTCGCGGCGCGGCGTTTAGCAAGGGAGTGTAAAATTATTAATTGTAAACGGTCCTCGTAGGGGGGCAAGATAAAGGGATCTGACCAGGGGAAACTGCGCAATGCAAAACGAAGAAACCTTCGCTGTACGGCTTCAATTCTATGAGAGTGGGTTATTTGATAGAGAGACCAAACCTGACAGGCATACTCGAGAATAGGTCTGACATAGGTGGTATATAGAGATTTGGTTACGTATGGATTCGTAAATTCTTTAGACCAGCGCTTGAAAACCCAAGGGATGAATTTGATTTTGCAATAATTGAATCGATGTGAGAGCGAAAATTAAGCTCTTTATCACATATTATCCCAAGATCACGAGCAGAGGTAACGAGGGGTACAGGTAAATTGCAAAAGTGGTAAATTCGTGGTAGTGGGGTTAAGCGTTTGCGTGAAAAAGTCATTGATTGGCATTTACTAATATTAAGGTCCAAGAAATTTTTGTTACACCAAATGAGGAATGAATTTAGGTCTTGCTGAAGCAGGGAAGAAGCTTCTAGATATAAGGAATAGTTTAAGGGAGTTGGTAACTCTATGTAAGTTTTCCACAACCTATTCCCCGAATTGCGAAGAACACGCAACTCTTTTGTATTCCAGGGAGGAGATGACACACAACTTTTTTGAAATGCGTATGGAACACATTGAGTAAAACATTCGAAGATAGAGGTGAGGAAGAAAGAAAGTGCTATATCAATAGGGGTTTTTGAATTAAGAAAAAGGTTGAAATTAATATTGTTAAGAAGAGTATTAAGTTGATTGAAATCAGCTTTGCGAAAGTTAAAATGAGCACAGTTTTCTGATTCAATAGTTGGGGGACTTTGTTCGTAATAGAAGATAAGAGAGAGAGGAGGATGATAGTGGTAAAGGGTGGAGAGAAGATGTAAACTTTTGGAGACAGTGGAATTAAAAGGGTCGGAGCAGAAAATGAGACCAAGTTGCCTCCTTAAACTGTTGCACGTTCCGCTTAGTTGAAATAGGCTAGATTCGAATAAGCGATCGGTGAACAAAATCTTTCTCAGAAGTGAGATTAGAGGGAATGAAACATGACTCGTCTTCTGATGGAATCCACTGTATATCTGGGAGATTGAAATCACCAATTACGATGGCATCATTATTAGAAGCTGTACTTTCAAGTAGGGAATCCACTGTCTCAACAAATTGTTCATAGACATGAGTTGGTTGTGAAGGGCGAATATAACAACAAAAGATAAATATACATCTTTAGCAGATAGATAGCTTTATGCACACGAATTCAAAAAGTGGAGACTTAGAAATTTCGACCAGAGAAGCATTGAAACGGTTATTTACCGCCAGGAGAACACCACGTCCAGAAGTGGCATGAACATGACTTTGCCCGTCAGCTCGAAAGACGACAAAATCGGAGGTGAACAATTCACTATCTTGATAACCATTGCAGAGATTTGTTTCGGTCAGGGCGAAAATGTCAAAAGGAAGCTTCTGAGAGTTAAGGAATACACTTGAAGTTTTAGTGCGGAGTCCTCTAACATTCTGGTAATAAATGGAAAAGGTGGAAGGAGTTAAGCAAGAGGATGTGGGTGGAGGAGCTAGATCACAGTTAAAGACGAGGCGTTTTCTTCTGTCTTATAGAAGGCAAACGATTAGAACTAAGGTAAGACGCGTAGGTGGCAATATCCTTCAGAACAGTAGAAGAGGAAATGTTATAATCCACATGAAAACGAGTATAGATTTTTTTGAGAGCTATGGGGTCGGTTGGAAAGCGTTCTTTTAAAATTGATACGATGACATTAGTTTTCGTCTTACCATTGACACAAACAGAGTCCGATTTATCATATAGGTACGAGAGGTAAAGACGGACGTCATCATAAATATTTCTTTTTCGTAACCTAGACATTATGTAACTTCCCCGTAGTGGGTTACTGAGTCTGGATTTCTCCAGCTCCTTTTGTCCAAGGAGAGCAGCATAGGGCCTGGTCCCCCAGGTTGGGGGTTGTGCGTCGGGGTAACTTCCCTACCACGTAAAAAACCTCTTGTTCCGAAACAACCAACTGCCTCGGATATGGATGACCCTACTGATGACGACCCTAGCAAACGAAACAAGTACAACGAATTTCGGTTCTGCACGTGGAATGTCCGGACCCTTAACAGACCACGTGCAGCCGAACAATTAGTGGAAGCCCTAGATGGTGTCAAAGCCGACATCACAGCCATCCAAGAAGTGCGATGGGATGGTGAAGGCACAAGGAGGATGAAAAACTGTGACATCTACTACGGCAAGTGCTACAGGACAAGGAAACAGCGGCTATTTGGGTGCGGATTTGTGATAAGAGGAAGGCTTAGGCAAGAAGTCTTGGGGTTTCGTGGCATAAGCGAACGCATTGTCACAATCCGCATTAAATCCAAATTCAGCAACATCTCGCTGATCTGCGTCCACGCCCCCACGGAGGAAAAAGATGACACGACCAAAGAAGAATTCTACGATCTTCTCGAGAAGACGTATGATAAATGCCTGAAGTACGACACTAAGTTTATTCTTGGTGACTTCAACGCCAAAATTGGAAAGGAGGGTAACTTTGGCTCGACAGTCGCAAAGCATAGCCTGCACGACAACACTTCCGGTAACGGACACAGGCTAATCGACTTTGCTGCGGGGCGAAGTGTCATCTTAGCTAGCCCATACTTCCCACACCTCAATATTCACAAGGGGACCTGGCGGTCTCCTGATCAAAATACCGTCAACCAAATTGATCACATTGCGATTGATAGCAGACATGCGTCCAGTGTCATGGATGTCCGCACTTTCCGAGGGGCCAACATAGACTCGGACCACTACCTTGTTGTAGCTAAAGTGCGAATGCGGATCTCCACCAGACCGCAGAACCGAACATCCACTGTGAGAAAGTTTGATGTTGCTAAGTTACAATCGCAAGAGACCGCCACAACCTTTGCCAATCATGTCTCCTCTTATCTCTTGACAAGCCCGGCGCCTGCGCCAAACCCAGAGGCCCAGTGGCAACATTGCAAAATGGCCATCAAAACCGCTGCCACGGATGTTTTGGGTTTCATTAGGCGACCACAACGAAACACCTGGTTTGATGATGAGTGCAGGCTCGCACACTTGGCCAAAGACGAAGCCTATCATGCAGTTCTGAATGCCAGAACTTCGAATCATTTCATTGTACCAAGAATATCATTTGGATTTCTAGTGTCCCCATATCACGTTTGTCGGCGTAGTGCATTGCCAGGTTATTTAAGGGTTTATTGTATGCTTCGAGAGAAGTATCGGCATTGCCGACTATTTTATTCCGAATGGTACTTAGTATTCCGAAATATTTCGGTGTACCTTTCATCGGAGCATATAATTGTAGTACGCGATCGACACTTTTCTTCCAGGAGCTGAATTCACCTGTGTCACCAGAAAAGTTACGGAGGCATTTAACTACATCCGGGACTTAGTCCATATCGGACAACTTATCTCTATGGATAGGTTCTACCGTCTGGTCAGTGCCAGAAAAGGAAATTGGATTTGGACAAGTTATATTCTGACCTTGCTGCTGGAGGACACTTTGGACGACGAAGGCAATTAAATCTTGGGATTCACTGCCTTTCGCGTTAAGCGTTGAAGGATCACTGTGTTCGGGTTCGCCATTGTTGGTGGACAAACCTGATCTTGTTTCTGGCCAGTTTGTTTTTTTAATTTTAAGATGATTTTTAGAGAGAAAAAATAATAATAATAATAATAATATGCAAATATAAAATGAATTTATAATAAAACTAGCCTTTACCCGCGGCTTCGTTCGCGTTTCAGCTGATCAAGAAGTAGACTGTAGGTTGAAGAGTATAGTCTATATCGTAATCTAGCTTCTTCTTCTTTTATAGCTTTATAATTTAATACTTACTTTAAACCGTTATAAAAATAAACCTATGTGCTAAACCAGATTATAATCTAGCTCTCTGCCAAATTATATCCAGATCCGCTCAAAAATACTGGTGTGATTTCGAAAATAAAAACAAATCTATCCCACGGGAACCATACATTTTACCGGGATAAAAAGTAACCAATATGCTATTCCAGACTATAATCTATCTCTGTGCTAAATTGCATTCAGATGAGTTCAGACATTCTGGTGTAATTTCAAAAATTATAACAAATCCATTCCACTGGAACCATACATTTTACCGGGATAAAAAGTAGCGAATAAGCTATTCCAGACTATAATCTATCTCTGTGCTAAATTTCATTCAGATACGTTTAGCCGTTCTGGTGTGATTTCAAAAATTAAAACAAATCTATCCCACGGGAACCATACATTTCACCGGGATAAAAAGTAGTCAATATTCTATTTGAGACTATAATCTATCTCTGTGCTCAATTTCATTCAGATCCGTTCAGCCATTCTGGTGTGATTTCAAAAATTAAAACATATCTATCAAACGGGAACCATACATTTTACTGGGATAAAAGGTAGCCAATGTGCTATTCTAGGCTATAATCTATCTCTGTGCTAAATTTCACTCGGATGAGTTCAGCCATTCTGGTGTAGTTTCAAAAATTAAAACAAATCTATCCCATGGGAACCATACATTTAACCGGGATAAAAAGTAGCAAATATGCTATTCCAGACTATGATCTATCTCTGTGCTTAATTTCATTCAGATCCGTTTAGCCATTCTGGTGTGATTTCAAAAATTAAAACGAATTTATCCCACGGGAACCATACATTTTACCAAGATTAAAAGTAGGTTATTTGCTATTCCAAGCTATAATCTTGCTCTGTTCTAAATTTAATTCAGATCCGTTCAGCCATTCTGGTGTGATTTCAAAAATTAAAACAAATCTATCCCACGGGAACCATACATTTTACCGGGATAAAAAGTAGCCAATATGCTATTCCAGACTATAACCTATCTCTGTGCTAAATTTCATTCAGATGATTTCAGCCATTCTGGTGTAATTTCAAAAATTAAAACAAATCTATCCCACTGGAACCATACATTTTACAGGGATAGAAAGTAGCCAATATGCTATTCCAGACTAAAATCTATTTTTGTGCTAAATTTCATTAAGATCCGTTCAGCCATTCTGGTGTGATTTCAAAAATTAAAACAAATCTACCCCACGGGAACCATACATTTTAACGGGATAAAAAGTAGCCAATATGCTATTCCAGACTATAGTCTATCTCTGTGCTAAATTTCATTCAGATCCGTTCATCCATTCTGGTGTAATTTCAAAAATTAAAACAAATCTATCCCACGGGAACCATACATTTTAGCGGGATAAAAAATAGCCTATCTGCTATTCCAGACTATAAGCTATCTCTGTGCCAAATTTTATCGAGATCCGTTTAGCCGTTCTGGCGTAAGTTAGCAACAAACATCCAAACATCGTAACTTTCACATTTATAATATAAGTAGGATGTAAGTTTCATAAATGGATTGATTTAATTATAAGATATAAGAAAATTTTAATTGCTAAGGAAATACACTTTTTTCATAAATAGTTTCTAACGCTATTAGAATGATTATCAGCATTCTAATGAGAACGGCTGTAGTTTGTCTACTTCCTTTTTGCGTCTGCTACAAAGGTGCCTTTGTTTCTCCTAATAATCTAATGGACCACTTTGGAACTTTTTAATGTCACTGTCAAAAATTCTTAGAAAATGAAAATATGCCATTCATAAACATTGATGAAGCAATAGAATTTTCCGAAATTAAAATCGCCTCAAATGGCTCATCCATTATTCACATAATAAACCTCCCATTTACTGATAAAGATATTTGTAAAACGATGCTAATTAAACCCGTTAAGAAAAATAATCTTATAAATGACATAAAATTTCAAAATATTTTAATTTGTAAAGATTCCATCATAGGCATAAGAAAAAATGGAACAGATTAACTATATGTAATAAGAATAAGATAATTAATTTAAGCAACGATACTTGCATCGCCCATTTACTTAAAAGTCGTCCAGCAACCTGTCAGAAAGTAAACAGCCAATTTCATTCAGATCCGTTCAGCCATTCTGGTGTGATTTCAAAAATTAAAACATATCTATCAAACGGGAACCATACATTTTACTGGGATAAAAGGTAGCCAATGTGCTATTCTAGGCTATAATCTATCTCTGTGCTAAATTTCACTCGGATGAGTTCAGCCATTCTGGTGTAGTTTCAAAAATTAAAACAAATCTATCCCATGGGAACCATACATTTAACCGGGATAAAAAGTAGCAAATATGCTATTCCAGACTATGATCTATCTCTGTGCTTAATTTCATTCAGATCCGTTTAGCCATTCTGGTGTGATTTCAAAAATTAAAACGAATTTATCCCACGGGAACCATACATTTTACCAAGATTAAAAGTAGGTTATTTGCTATTCCAAGCTATAATCTTGCTCTGTTCTAAATTTAATTCAGATCCGTTCAGCCATTCTGGTGTGATTTCAAAAATTAAAACAAATCTATCCCACGGGAACCATACATTTTACCGGGATAAAAAGTAGCCAATATGCTATTCCAGACTATAACCTATCTCTGTGCTAAATTTCATTCAGATGATTTCAGCCATTCTGGTGTAATTTCAAAAATTAAAACAAATCTATCCCACTGGAACCATACATTTTACAGGGATAGAAAGTAGCCAATATGCTATTCCAGACTAAAATCTATTTTTGTGCTAAATTTCATTAAGATCCGTTCAGCCATTCTGGTGTGATTTCAAAAATTAAAACAAATCTACCCCACGGGAACCATACATTTTAACGGGATAAAAAGTAGCCAATATGCTATTCCAGACTATAGTCTATCTCTGTGCTAAATTTCATTCAGATCCGTTCATCCATTCTGGTGTAATTTCAAAAATTAAAACAAATCTATCCCACGGGAACCATACATTTTAGCGGGATAAAAAATAGCCTATCTGCTATTCCAGACTATAAGCTATCTCTGTGCCAAATTTTATCGAGATCCGTTTAGCCGTTCTGGCGTAAGTTAGCAACAAACATCCAAACATCGTAACTTTCACATTTATAATATAAGTAGGATGTAAGTTTCATAAATGGATTGATTTAATTATAAGATATAAGAAAATTTTAATTGCTAAGGAAATACACTTTTTTCATAAATAGTTTCTAACGCTATTAGAATGATTATCAGCATTCTAATGAGAACGGCTGTAGTTTGTCTACTTCCTTTTTGCGTCTGCTACAAAGGTGCCTTTGTTTCTCCTAATAATCTAATGGACCACTTTGGAACTTTTTAATGTCACTGTCAAAAATTCTTAGAAAATGAAAATATGCCATTCATAAACATTGATGAAGCAATAGAATTTTCCGAAATTAAAATCGCCTCAAATGGCTCATCCATTATTCACATAATAAACCTCCCATTTACTGATAAAGATATTTGTAAAACGATGCTAATTAAACCCGTTAAGAAAAATAATCTTATAAATGACATAAAATTTCAAAATATTTTAATTTGTAAAGATTCCATCATAGGCATAAGAAAAAATGGAACAGATTAACTATATGTAATAAGAATAAGATAATTAATTTAAGCAACGATACTTGCATCGCCCATTTACTTAAAAGTCGTCCAGCAACCTGTCAGAAAGTAAACAGCCACTATGTCCCGACAACCGAAGAAATACTCCTCGATACAATGCTGCTGAATGGTTTCAATGGCCAAGTAAGAATAGACGACAACATCCTCAACCTCAAAGGAACTTTCATCATCAGAAACCATAACTCTACAATAGAAATAGCCAACAAAACATAATATTTCAAGAGAGATATCTGGAACAAAACCCTGGACAGCAATAGTTCAACCAGACTCCACATCATACTCCACCTGCGAACATCTATCATTGGAGATGATTAAAGAGATGAACCAGAACAACACAAAAACAATAAAAGCATTGGAAGAAGAAAATACCAAAGGATCGATAATCAATATCATATTATCACTATCAATCGTTATCTTGTTCTTCTTCGTTGTACTAAGGGTAAGGCGATGCAAAAAGAAGCAGACTAAGGACGTGCAAAGGAGAGAAGAAGAAGAAACTCCAAAAGAACAAGAACCAGATCCAACAAAAATCGCGACTGAAGATCCTTCACCAAAAATCACGCGCATAAGTCAAATCCCTATTTTCTAAATAGTTTTGAACGAGGACGTTCAAGTTTAAGGATGGAGGAGTTAAAGGAAAAATTTTTTTTAGTTTTACAAACATTCCATTCTCATCAGAATGAGAAACTTTTTTATTCCCACAAAGTAGAAACTGATGACGATGCGTCTGGAAGATAAAAACAGCAACAATTACCCGACACCGGTGCATGTCAAGCTAACGACGCGTTCCATGCAAAGTAATTTTAAGAACATTATTGTTAGCTTTAAGAAAGATTTAAATAACTTGTCAAATAAAGAGGTTCCCTCTTCCAAATAAAAATAAAAAAATATGTTTTTTATAAAAATTATAAGGAAAAACAATAATTTGTATATTAACCAAGTAGGTAGAACAGGAGCGTACTTATGTATGGATGGGCGCCAGGAAACTTTTATAGGCAAACCTACCAAATGAAAACTGGAAAATGCCTTTAATTGTAAAGAATTAAACGCGAGAATTATTATTCCCAAAGGGGAAGTTGATTTTATTTGGGAGTTCGGGAAGTGATTGGTCTGGGAAACCTTGGCAGAAGACCTGGACTAAAACACAGAGTCTTTTCGACATAAAGAAAAAGAAAGACATTAGAAAGAAGTTAAAAACAGATTTGACAAAAATAAAAAGAAAACAATGTTTTGTTTCACGATGACACAAAGGAAGATCACAATGGTAATGGAAGGTGCAGTAAAAAAAGGACACGAGTTCCACAATCTTGGGAGAAGACGAACAACAGCGAAGGCCTACTCGAATATAAATTTATTTGGCTCAAACACAGGGTCACAAACAAAACGAATTACAACAAATTTTACAAACAATAGACAAGCTAAAACTTCTGGTCACAACCAGACACAAAAATACTTAGCTTGGTGAAATCCAACAACAAGAAAATTCCTCTCAATGTCTTCACAATCTGACACTCGTACCACACTTTTTATACCGAAAAATTTTAATCTCAAATCTCCGTTTCAAAAACAAAATAGTTTTTCACTTCTCTTAAAAATTCTTTTTTTTTTATTATTTCTTTTCTTAACCAAATCAAAAATTGCATTCTCATCCAAAATGTAGGCTTCGCTTCTCCATCTCACCACGACCATCTGGCCATTCTCTTCAGATCTTTTGCGTGGTGGTGTTCTTGTCTCGGTCATAAAGCAGCATCCCGGCCCGGTTTAAGAAGAATATTCTCGTTGGAAAGAATCCTTAAGATTTTCCAACTAAAGTGGTGGGATTTATAAACAAGAAAAATCTTAATTCAGTAGACCTTCGCGCAGATAATATCAAAAAGGGAAAAACACATCATTGTGATCTTTTTTGATGTCAGACACTGTATGGTGGGCACTCAGCCATTCTAATTTTATGATAGCATTAAAATTCACACAAAGTTGGACATCAGTCATCTTTATCTTACTTTGCTTTTTCGACCTTCTGTCGAAAAATCGCTGACTAAGTGGCTCTCCCGCCTTTCGTTAAATAGTGGGGACACCTTGTCTAACACTTTTGATGGAAGCTAGATTAGTTACTTTTCCAAAATACTTAAAGACCAGTCCTCTAATAGATGGTATAGGTTTCTATTGCACTCCTTAAAGCATTTTGGAGCCGCAGCAGGAAGGGAATGTGGAACAAAAGATATTAAAGAGGAAATGGGTTGGCAAAACTTGTTGTGTTAAAATTAACCGCAACAAATCCCACCCTCATCTGCTTAGGAAATGTACTAACAGTTTGTAAGGACTGTAATACATTTCCAAAGATGTAATATATTCCATGAGAAAATAAACAAACTAAATGTGAATTATAAATAACAAAATATCAAATGAATTAAGAAAAACGCCTAGTCAATGTAACAGAAAATTAAATTTGAAAGCAAACCAAAATGTAAACTATAAAAACAAAAAAAAAACAAGCTACGCTACTTAACTACTGTTTAATAAAAAGACATGCTACGTTACTTTACAAATCGGATGCGTCGGTATACGGTTTCAAATCCTCGACATTCGAAGTTCCGCGTTCTTTATAGTTACTATCTTTTTAATTCTAAACGAACCATATTCCTCCCAAAATTCGCGTAGTAAGGAGAAACTAGTAAAACCTCATGTTGTGACGTGGAAGTCGCGCACGCCACCTTTTGCAATTGTGAATACCGCACTCTGTGGTTTTCCGCGACGTAAGCCCTCAACGTCATCTTAATGATTTGATTTATCCTTTCCATAGGATTTGCCTGCGGATGATAATGGGCTGTGAACTTTAATTGTGACGCGTACGCTTTGAAAAGCATCTTAAGTTCCTTGGATCGGAACTGAGGTCCGTTGTCGCAGACCTTGGCGATGCCAAAAAGAAGGAAGACATTGTCTTCTAATTCCCTACGAATAGATTTGGCCGTAGCCGACCTCAGCGAAAAATTATTCTAGCGAACGTTTTCCTAACGCCCATATGTACTGCTAATGGACTATCATGGTTTTCCTCCAAAATACCTAATCTTTAATTTTTTCTTATCACTCTTTTTCACTCCTGATTAGTTTCATGAACTACGACATGATTCGGCTTCACCAGTTTTAAGAACTTGCCTTGTTCAACCCTCCAAGCTGGAAACCTAAGTGGACTTGTGTTGACTGTTGAAATCATTTTAGCCGCCAAAGGGTCTAAATCATCTTCTGAGATACCACCCAAGTGTGGAATTCCTCTAGAGAACATATCCGGAAGCACATGCTCTTTGCCCTTCCGATGAATGATTTCGAAATCAAATTGTTGTAGCCTAATGGCCCAACGAGCTAACCTAGCTGATGGCTGGGTGCTGTATGAATAGGGTAGATCCTGATTGGTATCAACATGGCGATGCCCAGCGTTGCAACTGTCTCATACGGTATCAATTGTGCTTATTTTACCTCCAAGTGGTAGCCATCGGGTACTGGTCTTGTCCACCCGGACTTGACTTGCTGAACTTATAAGCGCGAGTGTTGATCACAGAAAAATAGCAACACTATAATTTCCCTGCCATAAAGCTCCTCTGTTTGTCTTGTTGGGTAGCAGTTTATTCTGTACGAACCCCTCAGAAAGCAAGCGAGCGGCGGATGAGCTTCCAATTAATTGAACCAACGGCGACGCTTACAGACAATATGGTAGGCACCCCATTGAGCCACTTTGACATAATCGGAGCTCAGGTCCTTGGGTCCTTTCACTACTATTAGTCAGGGAAGTGAAGTAGAGAAGGTGGCGGATGAGCCCATATAGGACCAACGTTAGCTCTAACATCCCCGTAGTGGGTTACTGAGTCTGGATTTCTCCAGCTCCTTTTGTCCAAGGAGAGCAGCATAGGGCCTGGTCCCCCAGGTTGGGGGTTGTGCGTCGGGGTAACTTCCCTACCACGTAAAAAACCTCTTGTTCCGAAACAACCAACTGCCTCGGATATGGATGACCCTACTGATGACGACCCTAGCAAACGAAACAAGTACAACGAATTTCGGTTCTGCACGTGGAATGTCCGGACCCTTAACAGACCACGTGCAGCCGAACAATTAGTGGAAGCCCTAGATGGTGTCAAAGCCGACATCACAGCCATCCAAGAAGTGCGATGGGATGGTGAAGGCACAAGGAGGATGAAAAACTGTGACATCTACTACGGCAAGTGCTACAGGACAAGGAAACAGCGGCTATTTGGGTGCGGATTTGTGATAAGAGGAAGGCTTAGGCAAGAAGTCTTGGGGTTTCGTGGCATAAGCGAACGCATTGTCACAATCCGCATTAAATCCAAATTCAGCAACATCTCGCTGATCTGCGTCCACGCCCCCACGGAGGAAAAAGATGACACGACCAAAGAAGAATTCTACGATCTTCTCGAGAAGACGTATGATAAATGCCTGAAGTACGACACTAAGTTTATTCTTGGTGACTTCAACGCCAAAATTGGAAAGGAGGGTAACTTTGGCTCGACAGTCGCCAAGCATAGCCTGCACGACAACACTTCCGGTAACGGACACAGGCTAATCGACTTTGCTGCGGGGCGAAGTGTCATCTTAGCTAGCCCATACTTCCCACACCTCAATATTCACAAGGGGACCTGGCGGTCTCCTGATCAAAATACCGTCAACCAAATTGATCACATTGCGATTGATAGCAGACATGCGTCCAGTGTCATGGATGTCCGCACTTTCCGAGGGGCCAACATAGACTCGGACCACTACCTTGTTGTAGCTAAAGTGCGAATGCGGATCTCCACCAGACCGCAGAACCGAACATCCACTGTGAGAAAGTTTGATGTTGCTAAGTTACAATCGCAAGAGACCGCCACAACCTTTGCCAATCATGTCTCCTCTTATCTCTTGACAAGCCCGGCGCCTGCGCCAAACCCAGAGGCCCAGTGGCAACATTGCAAAATGGCCATCAAAACCGCTGCCACGGATGTTTTGGGTTTCATTAGGCGACCACAACGAAACACCTGGTTTGATGATGAGTGCAGGCTCGCACACTTGGCCAAAGACGAAGCCTATCATGCAGTTCTGAATGCCAGAACTAGAGCTGCCAAGAGCGCTTTCCGTGCGGTGTACCAGCAAAAGAGGAAAGAGGAACATCGGCTTTTCAGAAGAAAAAAAAGAGAACTGGAAAAACGAATGGTTGAATCTATTGAGGGGTGCTACGGCAGAAGCAATGTTCGAAAGTTCTACCAAAGGGTAAAGCATTCGTCCAAGGGTTACAAAGCCCGAGCGGAAGCATGTAGAGACGAGGGTGGGAATGTCGTTGTAGATACACAGTCGGTGCTGAGAATTTGGAAAGAACACTTCTGCAGACTGTTAAACGGCGAAGACAACCAACTTATCGCTGTCAGGCAGAATGATCCATTCGATTTGGATGATGATGAACAAAATTTCCGTCCTCCCGACCAAGAAGAAGTTCGGATAGCAATATCTAAACTAAAGTCCAACAAGACTGCTGGAGCTGATGGCCTTACGGCTGAACTTTTCAAAGCAGCGGGAGATGACTTGGTGAGGAGCATACACCAACTCATCTGTACAATCTGGTCGGATGAAAGTATGCCTGACGAATGGAACCTCAGCTTTGTGTGCCCTATCCACAAGAAAGGAGATACCCTAAGCTGCGCCAACTACAGAGGTATAAGTCTCCTATAAAATCTTGTCGGCCATTTCTATGTGAACGTCTGAACCCTTTCGCACGTGAACTGATTGGCCCCTATCAGTGTGGTTTCAGACCCGGTAAGTCAACCGTCGACCAAATTTTCACACTTCGGCAGATTTTGGAAAAGACCCAAGAATTCCAGATCGATACTCACCACCTCTTTATCGATTTTAAAGTCGCCTATGACAGCGTAAACAGGAACGAGCTATACAGAGCCATGACGCTTCTTGGCATCCCTGCCAAACTCGTTCGATTGTGCAGGATGACTATGGAGAACTCTCGCTGCTCCGTCAAGGTTGGTAAGAACACCACCGACTCATTTAATGTCGAGAAAGGCTTACGACAGGGTGACGCGCTGTCATGTAACCTATTCAACATCATTCTTGAGGCAATCGTACGCAACTCGCATGTCAACACCAGCGGTACGATTTTTTTTAGATCCGTTCAATTACTTGGCTATGCTGATGATATTGACATTATTGGAAGAACGAAGCGCGCTGTCAGTGGAGCATTCGCAAGTATTGAAGTGGAAGCGGCTCGAATGGGTCTGGCTGTAAATGAAGATAAAACAAAGTATATGCTGTCCTCGGGTGAAGTAGATCATCACCGTAGGCTCGGACAAAACGTTACAATGGACAGATATAACTTTGAGGTTGTCAAGGACTTTGTCTATTTGGGTTCCACTATAACCTCTCAGAACAACATCAGTGAAGAGATCAGTCGAAGAATCACTCTTGCCAATCGCTGTTTCTTCGGGCTAAGAAGGCATCTTAGTAGTAAAGCCCTCTCTCAAAGGACCAAGGAGACACTATACAAGACCCGTATCATCCCAGTTCTGCTGTATGGGGCAGAAGCGTGGACACTGACACAATCGGATGAATACAGGCTGGGGTGGGGGTGCTTTGAGAGAAAGATTCTTCGGGTGATATTCGGGCCTGTATGTATAAATGGAGTATGGAGGAGAAGATTCAATGACGAACTGTACGGCCTATACAGCGACATTGACTTGGTTAAGAAGCTGAAAATTCAGCGGCTTAGATGGCTGGGTCATGTGGAGCGTATGGACGAAAACGCTCCTGCCCGACGAGTCTTCAATTCCAACCCGGAGGGCCGACGCAGTTCTGGAAGACCCCATCTAAGGTGGCGCGATCAAGTGGTAAACGACCTCAACCAACTTGGTGTGCGCAACTGGAGGCCACTGGCTAGGGACCGGCCTAGCTGGCGAGGATTGTTGGTTGAGGCCGTGGTCCACAATGGACTGTCTGCGCCACCTTAAGTAAGTAAGTAAGAGCTAACCTTACCTGTGGATCTTTAAGATTACTTAGCCATACCAAAACCTGTCACAATCGTAAACCGAACGCCTTCGATATACGAACGTAACATTTTAATAGCCCAAAGTACAGCCAAGCATTCCTTTTCGGTGGTGCTATAGTTTCTTTCGTTTCTTTTTAACGACCTACTAAGGTAACAGACAACTTTTTCTCCCTCATCAAAGTTCTGTGAAAGAACTGCACCGATTCCGTAATCTGACGCGTCTGTCTGAAGGACAAATTGTCCTTTAAAGTCTGGGCAAGTGAGTATAAATGCTGTCACCAAACACTCCTTTGCCTTCTGTTATGAACTTCAATCAACATTATTATTATAGTTGAAACTCACCAAACAATTGAAATTTACAAACTGTAACTTCTCTTAATCTCTTGCTCTCTTGCTAACCTTGAACTTTACTTCTACTTTTATACCTAATTAATCCATTCTGCCGTTGCTTGCATTTTGCCAATTACTCGTTCACTTTGACGATAACCATCTAGAAAAGCAGTCACAGCAAGCAACAGCAGAACACAAAACACTAGGTATTCACATTACACAAGAAGACATTATAATTTACACATTACATTTATATATACACATTATCACATTTAATTAAACACTCAATTCAACAAAATACCTATTTTTCATTCTAATCAACAAATATATTAACATCACAATTAAAATACAGTCCACACTCATCATCATATAAAACATTGGTCCTTCGAGCCGGATAATTAATAATTTTGATTTTGATATCAGTGCCTGAAAAATCTGAAATTAAATTGTTGGAACAGTTAATACGTTCTCCAATATCATGCCATGCTTATGACTTATGTATGCCCTTGCCCTTATAATTGGTAATTTTTACTTGCTCTATAGGGCAAGTATTGGTTTCGTGCAGAAAAAAAAAATCGAGGTTTTAATCAAACATGACATTACGATGATAGAGAAGCCCAAAAAAGTGGTTTTCGCCATACCGTCCGTCGGTCTGTCTGTGCGTCTGTGCGTCTGTGCGTCTGTGCGTCTGTGCGTCTGTGCGTCTGTGCGGATGTGCGCTTTTTCACGTCATGCTACAGCCTAAACCGCTTGACGGATTTTCTTCAAACTTGATATATAGCAGTTTCAAGAAAAACGGTTGTCGAGATTTTTTTTATTTCGTCTTAGCCCGGCTCAAACTTGTACCTTTCAAGTAACGGTTTTTTTCAATTTGGATTTTCTCGAAAACGGCTCTAACGATTTTGATTAAACTTAAAATTTAGCTAACTTTAAGCATTTCGAACAAAACTGCGTTTTTTGTTTTTGGCTCAAATGGTCGTAACGAAAATCTGGTTTAGACGGCTTTTTTTCAAATGGCCATAAGTTCGCAACGGCTCGATTGATTTGACTCAAACTTCGTTTGGCATAGTTATTTATAGTCTTCTATATGATGGCTTTATACATTTTTCAGTGAAGCCTGTCTAAATGGTAGCTCCCATACAACGAGCCGTTCAGTTTTAGCCAACTTTTTTTGGTTTTTTCTAATTTTCTCGAAAATGGCTCTAACGATTTTGATTAAACTTTGTGTGTTATATTCTTTTAGTGTTTTTAAGAGAACTGCGTTTTTAGTTTTTGGCTAAAAATGCAAATAACGGAGATCTGCTATTAACGGCTTTTTTTCAAATGGCCATAAGTTGTCAACGGTTGCATCGAATTTACTCAAACTTTGTTTGGTATAGTTCCTTACAGCTTCCTATCAGATGGCATTGATTTTTTTTTCAGTTTCTCTTTTTTAAATGGTGGCTCCTATACAAAGAGCCACTAGATTTTGGCCAATTTTTTCATTTTTCTAATTTACTCAAAAAAGGCTCCCCCGATTTTTATGAAACTTTGTATGTAACATACATAGAATACTTCAAACAAAACTGCATTTTTAGTTTTTGGCTATACATGATAATAGCGGAAATTGCTTTTAACAGTATTATTTATTAGGCCATAACCCATAAGTGGACATTTGTATCATTTACAACACCGTAAAGATAACGTCTTAATTTTAAATATTAAAGGTTTCTTAACGTTAGCTCCCGTATATCGAGTTTTCCAGGTTTAGCCAAATTGTTTTGGTTTTTACCAAATTTTTCAAAAATGAATTGTTCTTATTGATCGAAAAGTTTGTTTTCATCGGACTATTGCACCAACAGAGCAAGTACGTGCGACCCAGTCGTGCATTTTATTTAAATTGATTTTATGCATTTTCCATGTGCGGTGCGTCTTACATATATAAAAGATACGAGTATATATGTATTTTTGATATACACGATACATATTCTTTTCAAAACCACACGTGTATTTGATTTATTTTAACGCAAATTGGAATATTGAAAACTTGCTGTTGTGTGTGAATACCTAAAACATATTCGGGTTTTTTTGACATTCTTCTGTTGCTTTAAAAATGACATTGCAATTCGTTAAGGGAAAACGTGGTCGCGCAAAGGCAGCTCTCGCAATGCAATTTACTTTTGCGGAATGTATTAGTGATCAAACAACGCTTCCTTCTCTGGAGATTAATTTCTCGAGGCTTAATGACCACTGGTCTGATTTTAATGCCATGTCAGACAAAATGAATGACTTTGTTGGCGATGAAGGGAACGCCGACCCTGAACCAGAATACGAGGAGTATGAAGTCAAATATTGAACAGCCCATGCGGCAATGACCAGTGCTATTCGTAAAAAAACACCTGTTTCCGAGTCTTCCCCTGCTCCAGAGATAAACGTTGCTTCCATAAGTGAATCCCTTTCTACACAACAATCGCAATTCTTAAAAAACATAGAAGCTGTGAAGTCTTCGGCATCGGTTCAATTGCCAAAACTCGTGGTACCTACTTTAAATGGAGATTACAAGGAGTGGCCAGGTTTTAAAGATATATTCTTGGGGACTATAGATACGAATAAGTCTCTTACTGGGACTCAAAAGTTCCAGTACTTAAAATCGTTCTTAGGGAAGCAACCTGCTGATTTACTGAAAACACTCCTTGCACAGAGCAAAACTATATTGAAGCTTGGGAAAAGTTGGAAGACGTTATTACGCAAAATATTCGATCAAGCTAACGAGGTTATACGGGGTTTGAATTCTTTAAAAGTTACGTCTAGAGATCCGTGGATCATACATATTTTGCTTCAAAAACTGGACTTTGAAACTAAACAAGAGTGGGCACATGAGGTAGGGTCTAGAACCGATTGCACAGTGCAAGAGTTTTTAGACTTTTTGCAAGTAAGGTGCAATTACCTTGAAGCTTGCGGTCCAGCAGCATCTGACTCTTCTCTTACTAAACGAACTAACAACGCTCAACAAAGCATTGGACCACACCTGATTGAAGCCAAAGTAGGTTCTCCAAAATGCAAGGAAGACCACCTTCTTTCTGCTTGCAAATCTTTCTCTTCTCTTAGTTCTGAAGCTCGTCGCGACTTTGTTAAGGAAAATAAACTATGCTTCAATTGCTTTCGCCTAGGACACGGATCAAACAGATGTCGGTTGTATTTACGCTGCAAGTTATGCAACAAGCGACATAATACGTTGGTTCACCCTACTGAACCAGTAGCTCCAACAGTTGTCGCTGCTATATCCTCGTCGTCAAATATTTCTCCTGAGCCTACAAATGTTAATTGTCATTCGCTAGAACCCTCTACAAATTTTTCTTCTCTTCTGCCTACTGCTGTCGTATTGGTTAAGGATAAACAAGGAACTCCTCATGAAATTCGAGTTTTGTTGGATACAGGATCGCAAGTCTCTTTCATAACAGAGCAGGTCGTCCAACGTTTGGGATTGTTTTGCAAGCCGTCGCGTGTTCCTATAATGGGTGTTGCGTCCACTTCAGCCGGTGTTACGAATGACGTGGTTTCTCTTAATTTATTTTCTCGTTTTGATACAAACAATATTGAAATTGATTGCCATGTCATCTCTAACTAACTTCTCTACTTCCACCGGTCTCCTTAGTGGCTTCAAATGCTAAATCCTACCGGTCGCTTGAACTAGCTGACCCCAGCTTCAATAAGCCAGGTCCTATTGATATCTTGATAGGTGCAGACAGGGTGTTTGACATTATAAAATTTCCTTCGGCTTCCAAGAGAAAGGACGTTCCTAATTTTATCTTCACTACATTTGGTTGGGTGATAGCGGGTAGCATGGAGCAGCAGCGTTCATTCTCAAATCACGCAGTAAAGTCATTTGTTACGCAGATTGACCTTTCACAAGAGTTTGATTTGAAACGATTTTCGCGATTGGAAGACGTAAGCGATCAATCGTTACTTTCAGTTGAAGAGGAAAAGTCTGAAGAACATTTCATTGCAACACATACGCGGTCATCTGATGGACGTTACATAGTGCAATTACCATTTAAAACGGACTTAAGCTCGAATTTTTGCAACTCTTTTGGCATCGCTCTTAATCGATTACGTTCTATGGAACGCAGATTTTTAGTTTATCCTGAATTTAAGGTTCAATATACTCAGTTTCTTAATGAGTATCTCAAATTAGGGCATATGGAAGAAAGAACTCAGCGTGAAGTCGATCAACAAACTAACAGCTGTTATTATTAACCCCACCATGCCGTATTAAAAATGTGATAGTTCTACCTCTTAGTTGAGGGTTGTATTTGATGGTTCAGCTAAATCTTCTCATTCGGAAAAATCTTCTCTCAACGAGCTTCTTCTTGTTGGCCCGACTATTCAGCACGATATTTTCACTATTTGTCTTAGAAGCCGTCGACATGTCTTTGTTAGATCTGGGGATTAAAAGAAAATGTTCCGTCAGATTTTGGTTGCACCGAACCACACTGACTACCAACATGGCGTTCTTCTCCAGAGGAACCACTAAAACATTTCAAGTTGCTAACAGTGACATACGGCACATCGGCGGCGCCTTTCTTATCGGTACGCACGTTAAAACAACTTGCACTTGATTATGCCAAAACGCACCCTAGAGCATCGAACATCATTCTTAATGATTTTTACGTCGACGACGTATTTTCGGGTGCAGATTCTATTGAGGATGTCATCTCCCTTCGAATGGAACTTGTAGAGCTTCTTAAACTAGGCGGATTCAACTTGCGGAAGTGGACAACAAATTTTTGGCTTACTTTCTTTGCCAGAGGAACAGCGTGAGATGACCCCTGTTCAATTTGAAGAATAGAGTGTTGTCAAGGTAGTTGGCCTTCAATGGTGTCCTTCAAAAGATTGCTTTTCATACAAGGTTGCTCTTCCTCAGCCAACAACCTGCACAAATCGTCGTATACTTTCCGATGCATCACGAGTATTTGATCCTCTTGGCTTCCTTTCTCCGGTAGTAGTTGCAATCAAAATCTTTTTCCAGGACTTGTGGCGAGTGAAAATAGCCTGGGACGAAGATGTTCCTGAAGAACTTGCAATTCGATAGAAAACCATGCGCAATGAACTTTATTTGGTGGAATCAATATCAATTCCGAGGATAATGTGGTCAAACGCAAAAAATAAAGAACTACATGCATTTTGTGATGCATCATTGGACGCGTATGCCACCGTGGTTTAATGTCGCAGTGTGGATGCTAGTGGAACCGTCACGATCTCGATTGTAGCAGCAAAAAGCAGGGTTGCTCCAATTAAAGTTTTATCCTTGGCAAAACTCGAACTTTGTGGAGCCGTTCTACTAACAAGACTCATTAATAAGATTAAGGTTTCTTTACAGGAGAAGGAGCTTCGAGTCTTCGCATGGACAGATTCGTCAATAGTCTTACACTGGTTAGCTGCTACTGCGAATACGACGTCGGAAATTCAATCTACGTTACCATTCAAGTGCTGGAATCATGTTCGTTCATCACAAAATCCAGCTGATGTCGCATCGAGAGGATTTTCCCCTCACTTTTACTATCAACAGACATATGGTGGCAAGGACCGCCCTGGTTAACCAAAAAACCTACTGATTGGCCAGTTTTTTAGTATACCGTAGAAGGGATTTCTAACGAAGATTTGGAAGAATGAAAACGTACAAAAGTTCAGGTATTCGCTTCAAATTTGAACACTGAAAACATCCTTGAAAACTTAATATCCAAATACTCAAATTTGTTTAAGCTTGTTCGCGTCGTGGCATATATTTTTATCGGTTTCATCGAAATTCGCGTTTTAAATAAAATCGAAAATCTTATCCTTATTTGTGTGCTCACGAAATTGCTGAAGTCAAAACTCTTCTAATCAAAAGTGCTCAGTTTCCGTTATTTAACTCGGAAATAACTTTCTTAAGGACTGGTAAGGAATTGCCCTCCAAAAACAAACTATTGACTCTTACTCCGTTACTTGACAAATCCAGTACTCTCGGGCTGGTGGACGCTTAACATATTCGGATTTAACCTTTAACGAGAAACACCAATAATTTTGTGTAAATGGCATCCTGTTTCTAAGCTTATAGCCGAGTCTATTCATAAACAATATCTTTACACTAGTGTTACCCTAATGGTTGCATTATTTAAAAAAAATTATTATATCCTTGGATGTAGAAATTTGTTGCGTAAAATTGTTCTTGGTTGTAACGATTATTTCCAACAACGTCAAACTTCATCACAACAACTTATGGGGGACCCTCCAGTGGAACGTGTGCGTTTTTCTCGTCCCTTTCATTAAGGTCGGTTGCGATTATGCAGGCCCTATAATCCTTCGTCTATCTCGTGGTCGAAATCCCAAGTTCATAAAAGCATAGATCGCACTATTTGTATGCTTCGTCACCAAAGGTGTCCACATCGAGTTAGTTAGCGACTTATCAACTGACGCATTTCTTTTGGCTCTATATAGGTTTGTAGCACGATTTGGCAAGCCGTCGGAAATATGGAGCGATAATGCAACAAATTTTCATGGAGCTAAGAGAAAACTGGGCGAATTATACGATGTTCTTCTAAGTCAGCAAAGGAACACCATCATCATCGATCATCTTTCTAAAGACCAAATCGCGTGGAAATTTATTCCTCCCACTTCACCTCACTTTGGCGGGTTGTGGGAGGCTGGAATAAAATCCGTAAAGTAACATCTTAAACGAGTTATCGGTGACTACAAGCTTACCTTCGAGGAAATGTATACCCTATTGACGAAAATAGAAAGCCTTCTTAACTCGCGGCCTATGTGGCAAAAAACTGACCTCGAACCCACTTCTCTAACTCCATCCCATTTTATGATTGGAGATACTTATTCTACAGTCCCTATACCCGATGTAACTATAAATATTGTTTCAATCCGAAATAATTGGTCTCTTTTGCAGGCACTTATGCAAGGGTTGTGGAAACGCTGGCACCAAGAGTATCTGACGTCACTTCAAACTCGACCAAAGTGGCAAAAGGTTCAACGAAATTTTCAAGTTGACGATGTTGTGCTTTTAAAAGAATCAAACCTTTCTCCATCTAACTGGATACTTGGACGAGTAACAGAAGTAAATCTTGGAAAGGACGACAAATGCCAAGTTGTGAATGTAAAGACAAATAAAGGCAGTTATGTACGACCAGTAGTGAAACTTGCTCCTCTTCCGTTTACTGAAAGAACGGAGTCTTCCAGGGGGGGCTGAATGTTATGAATCTCAATCAACATTATTATTATAGTTGAAACTCACCAAACAATTGTAATCATACATTATTATTTTTAACTTTATTGAAATTTACAAACTGTAACTTCTCTTAATCTCTTGCTCTCTTGCTAACCTTGAACTTTACTTCTACTTTTATACCTAATTAATCCATTCTGCCGTTGCTTGCATTTTGCCAATTACTCGTTCACTTTGACGATAACCATCAAGAGAAACAGTCGGAGCAAGCAACAGCAGAACACAAAACACTAGGTATTCACATTACACAAGAAGACATTATAATTTACACATTACATTTATATATACACATTATCACATTTAATTAAACACTCAATTCAACAAAATATCTATCTTTCATTCTAATCAACAAATATATTAACATCACAATTAAAATACAGTCCACACTTATCATCATATAAAACAGCCTTCCTTAAACTATTCTTACATTCCTGACTCCAAATGAACTTTCTTTTTCAATAAGTCTGATAAAGGCCTGAGTAATTCTGCGAAATTTGGTACAAAACGACGGTACTATGAAACTGTCCCTATAAAACTCCTAACTTCTTTTATAATTGTCGGTGCTGAAATGCTAACCATGTTTTTTACTTTTTCTGGATCTACATGTAACCATTTCGATCCACTTTATAACCTTAAAATTTAAGAGCGGGCATGCAGAAGTTGCATTTTTCCCTACTCACTTTTAATCCAGTTTTACTGAACCTTTTCATCACCTCATTCAGAATTTTAAGATGTTTTTCGAAGGTTTCTGAAATGATGATGATGTCGTCTAAATAGACGAAAACGAATGTATACAGGTCGGCACCCATTGTGTCGATAAACCTCTGACAAGTCGCCGGTGAGATATGCAGACCAAAAGGCATTCTTTTCAACTAAAACAGACCCCTCCCATGTACCGTTAAGGCAGTAAAGGGCCAAGATTCTTCCTCCATAGGTACCTGCCAATACGCTGACTGGATATCCAATGAAGACAAGAACTTAGCACCACGAAGCCTATCTAAAATTGAATTAATATATGGAAGTGGATAATTTTCCCTATCAGTATTCTTAGTAAGCTTCCTATAGCCAACGCGAAATCTATAGGAGGCGTCTTTCTGTTTAACTTAAAGTATTGGAGACGAATTAGCACTTATCGATCTCTCAATAACTCCCGCCTCTAGCATCTCATTCAAATCTCTATTAATACATTCCTGCATTGCTGCCGAAACCGTTGTTTTATCGGTTCCGCCGACGTCCTAATTTTGTGCTTAACTAACGTGGTACACCTTAAGGCTTCAGGCGTTTTTCTTATAGATTCTCCTATAAAAGTTTCTAATGTTTGAATTTCAATAACACTCAATTCAGGTCGTTCTGTAATTGATCATATCGAAACAGTACTATCCTGCTGCGAAAAAGTTCACATACGTGATCTTAAATCCGGGACGATACCCGACAGTGCCCAAAAATCTGCGCCGAGAATCCCTGTATGTGGCAGAGAAGTGATGACCAAACAGTCAACTAATATTGCCCTTCAACTATAATTGGAAGAGAGATTACTCCTAAAAATTCAAGTCTTGTCCCATCTACTAAACACACGCAGTGAATAGAGTCTTTTTTCAAAGAAAGCCCTAAATTTCCTATCTTTTTTTTTTTTTTTTTTTTTGCACTATCAGTTCTTGAGAGTAAGAAGCTTATATCAAGCATTAACTTACAATCAGAGATTAGCCAACACATATTATGTGCTCACTGGCTACATCATTTAGTGCAGGTGTTAGTTGTTAGTAAGCAAAATATACAAATAGCATAACACAAGCACAAAGATAAAAAAAATAAATAAACAAAAAATACATTTATACAAAATAGATACAAAAACATTGAGTACATACTAAACATAAACTATGAGCGTGGTGCACTGGTTTTAAATGTTTTTTTTAGACAATATTTACTGATACTAGAGTTCGCCCCGTGGTCGAAATTCGACCATTTCTCAATTGGGGGGGGGGGGGGGGGGGGGGGGAAATGACATAGGTGCTTCATATATACATTCGCTGTTTCCTTACATGGTCCCCTTTCAGAATATATATAGGTTTGGCATATTTGTTTTGATTATGACAGAAAAAAAGGGTGGAAACTGGATTTTTGAACTCCGTATTAATATATTAGATTAAAATCAACAATACTTTTATTTGAGTTGAAAAGTTTGCACATGCGGGTAAGAGGTTCATTCATGCCATAATTAGTATGGTGTTGGGGACAATGCAATAGCTCTAATCTACGAAGATGATGAGCCCCTCCGCGATAGTTAAAACCTACACAATATAGAAGATCGGGTGAGTCCAAAGATCCCGTTAAAAGTTGGTGAATAAAAATAACATCATTGTTAATACGCCGTTGTGACAAAGTTTGAATCTGTACAAGTTGAATCCGGTGTTCGTAAGGTGGGAGGTTGTATGCATCTTCCCAGGAGAGACCTTTTAAAGCAAATCGAATAAAATTACGCAGAACTGCCTCTATCCTAGACTTATGAACTTCGTAAAAAGGAGACCATACCTGTGATGCATATTCTAGATGGGGGCGAACATGACAGTTATATAAAGCTAGGGTTACATAAGGATTTTGAAATTCCTTCGACCATCTCTTAACAAATCCCAACACGGAATTAGCTTTTTTAGCGAAAAAGTTGATGTGTTCAGTGAAACTCAAGTCTGGGCTAAAATTTACTCAAGGATCTTTAAAACTAAAAACGCGAAATGTAATAGCCGTGTGTACTTGGTACCCGTTTCCTTGAAAATGTCATTGTCTGACATTTCGCTGGATTCAGGCTTAAACAATTCTTGCTACACCAGATAGCAAATCTGTCGATGTCGGCTTGCAATTCTACGCGGTCATTAGCTGAGTTAATAGATTTGAAAATTTTCATATCGTCAGCGAAAACAAGGATTTCACTAGAATGAATACACGAAATTACGTCATTGGTAGCTAGTATAAACAGTAACGGACCAAGATAACTGCCTTGTGGGACTCCTGATTTTGCTGGCAAAGGGTTAGAAAACGAATTTCTGAACTTAACTATGTATGATTTGTTTCGGAGATATGAATATATCCAATTAACAAATCCTACAGGGAAACCTAAAGCTTTCAATTTGAAAATGATGATTTCATGTGAGAGTTGGTCAAAAGCTTTTGAGAAATCTGTGTAGATTCCAGCTCACGTCCACTCTCTAATGCCATTGAGCACTCGTTCATAAAGGTTAATAAGTTTGTGAAGCCGTGTTGTTGATGGCAGATTAAATGTTTGCAGAAAAACGTTATGCTATCACAAACTACTTGTTCGAAAAGCTTTGGAATAGAAGACAGTTTAGAAATCGGTCTGTAGTTGGTGATATCGGACTTATTACCCTTTTTGAAGACGGGAATAATGAATGAATCTTTCCATACTTGAGGAAATTTACCGGACTTAATAGGAGGAATGCCAGGACCGGGAGAGTAATCATCTTTCAGCAATGAAAGATAATGCAAAACTTTATCATTATCAATTTGGATGTTGTTAAAAGTGGCTTGGGGGAAATCGAAGGAGTAGTCAAAGAAATCAAAGTCTATATTGACAGGATTTTCAATAAAGGACTTACTGAAATGCTTTGCAAACGCATTGCATATCTCAGGTGAGCTTGTCAAAGCGGAATCCTTGTAAACAAAGTTCACTGGATACCCATCAGACTTCTTCTTTAAATTTACAAACTTCCAAAAACTCTTTGGATCAATCTTCAACGAAATTTCCATTTCCTTTACATATGCTGCATATAGGTTTCTGGAAAGTAAATTAAACTCTTCAAAAAATGCAATTAACACATTTTGATCAGAAATTGAAAGATTTTTAATGTAAGACTTCCAAGCCTTATTCCGTTTGTTGCTTAGAGATTTAAGCTCTTTCGTGTACCACGGATGGCTGGAGTTGATATTTTTAGATATCTTAAGAGGAATTGAGTTTATCAAGCAGCTATTGAAAATTTCGTAGAATTGAGTAACTGCGTCGTCAATGTTAGAGCAAACATGAATATTCGAAATCTTAGAAGCACTCAAATTGTCGTAAAGTAATTGAAAGTCAGCTTTACGGAAATCAAGTGAATAAGAAGAGTCTTCGGCATTACTGTTATTAAGTAAATTGCTGCTCATATCAAAAAATATATCCAATGGGGGATGGTAGGAGTCTACGTTAGAAAAAGCAGAGGTAAATTCTACCACTACCGTACTAACAGCGTCAGAAGAAAAGACTAAATCGAGAATTCGATTATTACAATTATTAATACAGCTTACTTGCTGTAAGTCAGTAGAGGTTATGTTGTCCAAAAGAAGAAGTTCCTGTTGCGAAGAAGTTAAGGCAGCTTCTAAATAGGACTCGTCTTCAGAAGGGATCCATGTAATGTTAGGTAAATTGAAGTCACCCAACAGTAAAATGTTGCTATTTGAACTGGCAATATCAATCATATGATCACTGGCATACTAAGGTAGGGGCGGGGGGGGGGAGGTGGTCCGCCCCGGGCCTCCGGTGGCCTCCAAATCAACCTCCATCAAATTTTTTCATAACTTTTAATTTTTTAATAATAACACTAAAAAGGTATGCGTAGAACGTATAAAGGTTTATTATAATAAAACTATGTACCTTTATCTACTCATAATAATATTAGTGTCATAATTTTTTATGTTTCTACCTACTCCTACACCACGCACGAAGCAAAATTTTATGGGGCCCCCAGCCCCAAAAAAACTGTACCTATACAAAGGTTCGAAAAACAACGGCAGCATCAACAAAGTCATGCTACTATTAAGTGCTTAAGGAACTCAAGTAAAAAGAAAAAATATTCAATACGGAATTTAGTTACATATTTGTTGATTTTCTGCTTTTTAGTAAATAGCTAGCTTTTGAAAATTGTACTCATTCTTGAACTCAAAAACTACCTTTCCCCAAAAATTCAGTCAGGCACAATGTTACGTACTATTTTTTTTTTTTTAAATATTCAATGCTCTGTTCAATTGTGTTAAAACCCAGATTCTTTAAGTCGTCCAGTTTTCCTTAAAATCAAAATTAATAAAACTAGCTACTTCTGCTTGTTTATAGTTTTATAAACCTCAAAGTACTTGAAACTGTGACACTAATACATGTTCAAATTTAAATAATGTTTCGAATTATTAACTTCAGTTATGGCTATGAAGGAAATAAACAACATTTTCCAAATTGTTCAAGCAAAGTTTATGCTTGAAGCTAATAATAAAATTCGAGTGGGGATGTCCACTCAAATGTCGGCAGGAGTCACGACACGGGCTTTGCCTCGAAAGAGGAGGAGTCGCCAGTGACCAAAAGTTTATTAATGAAAGACAAAAAGAAAATATATAAAAAAGAAAAACAAAAACAAATTCACTCGTCAGGCGATATGACCGGTAGGACGACCTCAACTCCCGGGAAGGCTGTAAAGCCGTCCGAGAGTGGGGGAAGTGCTGCCAGTTTGGACGCTCCTCCGCAGCTGTCGGGACAAATCAAGGTCGGTAGTGGGGATACTGTGACTTACAGTACCTCTGCTGCCCTCCGTGACTGCCCCCCGACAGTTGCGGATGTAAATAACAAAAACAGTGGCAGTGCCACAGTGACACACTGTGACACTCCCACCGCACTATTGAGCTCAGACTCTCAAGAAATTCCCCTCCTTGACGGGGGTGTGGCTGTGACTTTCAGCTCCACCTCGGACAAGGAGAGGAATACCACCGCCCAACAAAAACCTTCGGGCTCAGGAAGGGGTGTCCAGGGGGCTGATGGAGCCGTGACTTACGGTTCCACCGGCGTCAGGGGTAAACCTTTCTCGAGCTCCATGGGGATTCCCCCCTGCGACGGTGAGGCTGTGCCTTACAGCACCACCGCTGGAGGGAGGAGTGTAACCTACTCACGAAAAGATAGACGGAACGCGGAGAGATTAGTGAAGATGCTAGGTGACTTACCGGTGTCGGATCTGGACTCAAAGCAATCTGCCAAACTCGTGTGGGCAAAAAATATAATTAAAAGCGAAGACTCTACGTCTAAGCGCCAGCGATCCTTTGAGGGAACCGGTCCGGAACCCAAAAGACCAAAGGCCAATTCCAATACTCTTTCCAACATCAGGAAAGATCTATCCTTTAGTGACGTACTAAAGGATAAAACCATTTTAGCGGTGATTGATAGGAGTAATGTAGATGGTATGATCTCCTTCGATCGGTGGACGACGGTCTTGAACAACCTTCAGGCTTCCTACTGGACCCTCATGATGGAAAATCCAGGTGAACCTGCCATTTTTGAGGATGCCGGGTGGTACCAGGGGCGCGTCAAGCTCGTCGCCTTCGATGGTCGGAGGTCGTGCGATCTATATAAGCTCGCTATCAGTAGGTTGGAGGGACTCTGGCCTGGTGCTAAGCTCGAGGTTGTGGCAAGAGAAGACATTCCTTGCAGACCAAGGGCTCGTACCAGATTACCAGCTGAACTCTCCGACAAAGAAATCATCCTTAAAATGCTACAATATGGTAACCCATCCCTGCCTACTCATGACTGGAAAGTCGCCAAGCTGGAGGATCCGGAGGGTCCTTATAGATCGGCTATTATAGTCATCAATAGGGATTCACTGGCTCCACTAGCGTCGACCAAAGGAGTGATTAGGTTTGGATGGTCTACCATTACGCTGAAAGTGTATAGGAAAGACGAAGAAAGTGCTAGACTAGCACTCACAACATCGGAGGATATACCCGCAGTGGAGGAACCTGCTGGTGTCATCAACCTTCCAGAAATGGAAATAGATGCACCCAGCACTCCTTCTATAGGTATGCCCTCCTCCAAACCAGATACCGCATCCGACTTGGATGCTCACACTGTCGACAGTCCTTCCGACATGGAGACTGAAGACTACATTAATGAAGATTTTCTTTTACGGTCATCCTCGGAGTCTGACTCAGAGGAGGACCTCAATAGCACTGTAAGAGGTGGTCTGGAAAACTGCAACCGAGATGGTTCAGCTACTACAGATTAACCTCCAACATTCCAAACTGGCCTTGGCCTCCCTTCTTCTCCGACTGCAAAAAAAAGGGGAAGATATTGTCCTGATCCAGGAACCATGGATTGTCAAATCTATTGTTCATGGACTCAGGACTCCTGGGTACTACTTACTGTACGCATTGGACAAAGGTGAGCCACGATCCTGCATACTAGTGAGAAGTAATATTAATGTATTTATACTCCCTGATTACAGCGATCGAGACGTTACTACGGTCAGATTGCAGACCAAAAAAGGCATATACTGGCTTGCCTCAGCTTACCTTGGCCACGACCATCTCGGCCCCCTCCCCAGCGACATGCTGAGGAGAATTATAGAGGAATCAGAGCGGCTAAATACGTGCCTCCTAATTGGTTGTGACGCCAACGCACACCATACAGTCTGGGGGAGTACAAATATAAATGATAGAGGTGAGTCTCTTTTTGATTATATTCTCAGTACTAACCTAATTGTAACTAACACTGGGAATGAACCAACATTCATAACCAGAAACAGACAAGAAGTCTTAGACATAACACTTGTCTCCGATTCGATTCATCATAGGATCACGAATTGGAAGGTGTCTGCAGAGCACTCATTCTCTGATCACAGATACATCCAATTCGAACTTATTGATGACACTAATAAACAACCAGCCTTCCGTAATTATCGAAAGACTGATTGGCAAAAATACAGGGATACTCTAAAAAGTTCAATTAAACCTGATATTTTGAAAATCCCTTCTAATATAAATGAACTTGACAAAAAAGTCAACGATCTAACAGCAGCTCTTAAAAAATCATTGTCAGCCTCCTGCTCTCTTACTCGTATAAGAGGAAAACGGAAGCCACCTTGGTGGAACTCGGGGCTTGAACCGCTCAGGAAAACTTGTAGAAAGTCCTTCAACCGAGCTAAATACTCCAAAGAAATCGCAGACTGGGATTCCTACAAAGAATCCCTGAAATTATATAAAAAAGAGCTGAGGAAAAGTAAAAGAGCCTCCTGGAGGAACTTCTGTGGTAAAATAGAAGACACTTCAGAGGCTTCTAGATTAAGGAAAATCCTCTCTACCAATCCTACAATGCCTAGCTTCTTTAAAAAAGCAGACGGCTCATGGACCAATACCTGCGAAGAATCGCTTAACTTGCTACTTGACACCCATTTCCCAGGTAGCTCCCTTAACATAGTAAACCTTGATTGTAGTCCAATTGGATCAATTAATAATAATACTAGTAAACTTGGTGTAGTCACTAGAGAAAAACTAAAATGGGCCATCAACAGCTTCAATCCATATAAATCTGCTGGACCTGACGGTATAATACCAGCAGAACTTCAACAGTCTATGGATATTATTATCCCTATCCTGGAAGTAGTACTAAACGGATGTTTAGAGTTGAAATACATTCCATCGTTATGGAGGGAAGTATAAGTTGTGTTCATTCCCAAAGCGGGAAAATGTTCCCAAGTGTATCCAAAAGACCTCAGACCTATAAGTCTATCATCATTCCTTCTTAAAACTTTAGAACGTCTGATTGATATCCATTTGCGAAATGCCATAGACACAACTCTAGTGTCTACAGCACAACACGCTTACTGCAAAGGAAAATCGGTAGACACTGCCTTGCATACCTTAGTAAGCGCTATCGAATATTCCCTACATCACAAAGAGTATACTCTGGTAGCATTCCTTGATATCGAGGGTGCTTTTAACAACGTCAGCAACCAAGCAATCACAACGGCACTAGACAATCTTAAAGTAGACAGATCCCTGAGTGAGCTTATAAATCTTATGCTAAAAAGTAGGCTAATCAATTCAACCCTAGAAGACGTCTCCCTAAGAAGATCAGTCAGCAGAGGTACTCCACAAGGTGGAGTCCTATCCCCTCTTCTATGGAACTTAGTTGTCAATGAACTTCTAGTTGACCTGGAAGCAGAGGGATTCAAAGTGATTGCATACGCTGATGACGTCGCCATTGCGATATCAGGAAAACATGCTCAAATTCTTATTGAGCTAATGCAAACAGCTCTTAACAAGCTTCTTAAGTGGACTGGTAAATGTGGGCTAGGAGTAAACCCCCACAAAACTGAACTGGTCCTCTTCACAAGGAAATATAAAATTCCACACCTAAATGCTCCGTCCATTAATGGAACTCCACTAACTTTCTCAAATGAAGCTAAATATCTAGGCCTTGTTCTAGATAAGAAGCTCACGTGGAAACCCAACATTCAGGAAAGAGTAAAAAAGGCCACGGTGGCTCTCTTTTCTTGCAAAAAAGCAATAGGGAATAAGTGGGGTTTATCCCCACAAATTACCCACTGGCTATATACAGCGGTCATAAGACCGATACTAACTTATGGGATAACAGTATGGTGGACTGCTTTGGATAAAGTGTCCTACCGGGACCACCTAAGCAAAGTCCAAAGATCAGCATGTCTATGTATCACTGGAGCACTGCGTACGACACCTTCAGCTGCCTTAGACATTCTTCTTAATCTTACACCCCTCGACATTTTTAGTAAACAAATGGCCGCGAGTACAGCAATCCGTGTCAGAGCCACGTCTCAATGGACCAATAACTCAATTGGCCACACTATTATTCTGAATTCATTCAGAACGATTCCAAGTCACTCTGACTACACCATACCCCAACTGGTTTTTGAAAACAACTTTCGAGTCTCCATTCCATCACGGTCTGACTGGGACGAAGGACATTTCTCGAGAGATGATTCGATTCATTTCTACACTGATGGTTCAAAAACCGAAGATGGGGTTGGGGGCGGAGTGTACTCAGAAGGACTAAATCTTAGTCTATCTTTCCGACTCCCTAACTATTGTAGCGTGTTCCAAGCGGAACTTCTGGCGATAAAAGAGGTTCTATCCTGGCTCAAGGAAAACGTGATATCCACGTCGAATATCCGTATCTTTTCAGACAGCCAAGCAGCCCTTAAATCATTCGAGGCGGTTTCCACGAACTCAGCAACAGCCCGCAACTGTCGCACATCTCTCGCGGAGATGGCAGAACAGTTTAACATTCACCTTTTTTGGGTGCCGGGACATAGAGATATCCCAGAAAACTGCAAGGCCGATGAACTCGCTAGAAATGGAACTACTGAACCACTTTCACCCGACAGGAGGAATATTGGTATACCTATCGCTACATGTTAACTCATGCTAAAACACGATGCCATGAACGAAACAAATCTAAGGTGGTCAAATTTGACTACCTGTCAGGCGACAAAACAGATCTGGCCAAAACTAGATCCAAAACGCTCCATATGTTTGTTATCTCCTGGTAGATCACACCTTAGCTCCTTAATCGGTGTCATAACTGGACACTGTCTTATAGGCAGACATGCTACTAGACTCGGTGTCTTCTCGAACGACTTCTGCAGAAGTTGCATGGACGAGGAAGAAGAAGAGACTATAACACATCTTCTTTGTTCATGCCCTGCTCTCTCACAAAGACGAAAATTACATTTGGGAGATTTCTTCCTCAACGATATCAATGACCTAACTCAGACAGACATACACTGTCTCCATCGCTTTGTTAAAAGTTCCAATTGGTTTTAAAATTAGTGAGGTAGTGCCTTACTTTCATATGTGGTATCACAATGGACCTAGTATCTGGTCTAAGTGTGTCAGTCGTTGACTGACAGCCACCTTAACCTAACCTAACCTATGCTTGAAGCTTCTGATGATGCTTTGGCTATTGCTCTGGACAATCTGGTACAAATTTACGATGAGTTTAATAAAGACTTAATAAACTTAATTATTTTAATTTTAAAAATCGAAAATTAAAGATATCAGAAATTTTGAAATGCAATATTAATTGAATTATAAATGACTTAGTTTTTCGAGAAAATCAAAATTCTTGGTAATGGTTGTACAGTAGGTATTATATGTATAACATACTTAGGTACTTATAATTGCAATGAATAATTGAAAAAAAAAACTACTGTTTTAATTGTAAAGGCACATAGTTAAGTTTGGTTTTTAGACATCTATCCATATCCATTATAAGAAAATCGATGTTTCTATGTATGTTCCTTATAAACTTCAAACGTCGTGACCGATTTTCATGAAATTTCCTGGCAATCTTATGATTATATCGAGTTTTCTTTTTTGGTAAAGTAAAGTGCTTTCCATATTAAGCCGGGTTGCGAGTATTAAATAAAATCTTTGATTTTGTTTTCTGTTGGATAATTATTTTTTTGCACTACCCGTTGGCTGCTATGCCAAATGCAGATGTGTATTCTTACTTTCTGAGCCTGTACATGTATTATAATTTATTTACTATGATTGATGATTTTCTTTTGTCGTAAAAGCTGACTACATTGCGGGTGGCAATTGTACAGTGGATGAAGTGATTGATTGCTAACCTAGAGTTGTGGGTCCGAGCTCCAACTGCCCATGTTGCAATTTTTCTACATTCCCCCAGTTTCAACTGGATGCCACCGGTGGAATTTTTGTGAGATAAGTTACACCTTATTCTCAATCCACTGTACCAACTAAAAACTTTTTTGCTATCTCTCTATTCCCACTAACTAGTGCCGTGCAAAAGACTGGGTCGCAAGAACTTGCTCTAATGTGTTACAGTGGTCTCGAGGCTTGAGATTTTGGAAAAAAAGTAATGAAAAAATCATATGGAATTTTATTAATCATTTTAAAATAAACATCTAAAACGTTTTTTGGAGGAAATGAAGTAAGCCATCAGATTTCTTTTACTTTTTTGAATTTTACAGAATTTTTTTTTTTAAATCGTTCAACCAGTTTTTTTCAAAAAACGGTTTTTTTTTTAACTTCTCGAAAACATATTCCAAAATTTGTTTGATAATTTCAACACCTAGTGTTTTAAAGTTCTTATCAGAAAACAAAAATTTTTAAAATTTTGAACAAACCGTTTTTAATAAAACCAAAAGTTAAAAAAAAAAAACAAAAAAAAACTGTTTTTGAAAAATTAAAGAGTTATTATAATTTTGTTTATAAAAGAGCTTTTATATTAAAATTTTCATCGAAATCCATGAAGTAGTTTACGAGAAAATCTGATTTAAAAAAACCAGTCCTATCGGAGGTACCATTATAAGACTTTTCCTAAGAAATCTGTTCCCACCAAAGCATACAATTTACTCAAAAAACACCATTTATGAAGTTTTATAAGAATCGTAGGAGCCGTTTTTGAGGCTTCTATATCATTGTAATGTTATGGTTGATTGTCCAAATTTTTTTTTACGAATGCATAACTTGCCTTATAGTACCTAAAATCGCAAGTAAAAAAATCTGCACGCAAAGGGGCCTCATTTCAGCATTGCCATCCCGGGCCTCGAACAAGCTTAGTCCGCCACTGCATATGATCAAGAATTAACGATAGCTCGGCAAAAACTGACGCAGAACTTTTTGGTGGAATATAAACATCTATATTATATAAAAATGAATTGGTGTCTCTTTGTACGCGCCTAACTCGGCCGAATTTCATCCGATTTGCATGGGGATTTTTTTGTTGGGTTTGTATTAAACCAGGTAAACGCAAAGCGGAGCCGAATTTTTTAAATTTTGAACGATATTTTTTAAAAATCGTTAAAACACAAAATTGCGGAACAAATATTGCCAAATTATGACTTTTTTCTTTGTACAAGCATAACTTGGCTAAATATTATCCGATTTGCATGAGGTTTTTTTTGTTGGATTTGTTTTGAACCAGGTAAACACACAACGGTGCGGTTTTTTTTTTTTTTTTTTTTTTAATTTTAATTTTTTTTCACTGGCGAAAACAAACGAGTTTCTTCTCCACCTGTGCAAGTGACCCGTTCGCCAGAACGCTGCTCTACTCGGAAATGCCTCGCTATTATATTTGGAATGCGCCGTACAAAAAATTTCAACGTCGAAAACAAGGGCAAGCTGTTGCCGGATATGCGGATGTGTATTAAACTGATGCGCTTGGTCGTATCTATACTGTTCATCTAAAAAATGACGACTGCTTCTATATGCGATTGCTTTTGGTCAATGTGCCTGGTCAAACTTCGTACGAGAACCTGTGGACTGTTTATGGTGTGCTGTGTGCCACATTTAGAAAAGCCTGTCAGCGGATGAATTTACTTGCCAACGACATTCATTGAGACGCAACACTTGCGAATGCTTCAGTTTCTGCGCCTGCGACTCAAATTCGTAGATTGTTTGCCATCATCATCTCGACATGTTTTCCATCGAACCCCCTCATTTTGTGGGACAAATACAAGGACAACATAGCTGACGATATTTCGCATCGAGTTCGAAGAACAACATTAAATCCCGAACTTCAAATTAACGATGAGATCCGCAACGAGGCGCTGATATTGATCGAAGACATGTGTATGCTCATGTGCAGCAACCTGTTGAGCGAGAACTCGATCGAGACGCTTTGACAGAAGCAGCTCGCACAAATGTCCCACTGCTCAATCCCAAGCAAAAGAACGTGGACGACTCATTGATGAAGGCGGTTGACGACGGTAACGGTGGCATATTCTTCCTGGATGCACCTGGTGGAACTGGCAAAACGTTTCTCCTTTCGTTGATTTTGGCTTCAATTCGGTCAAGATCCGAAATCGCGCTTGCGGTTGCCTCTTCTCGAATAGCGGCCACGTTGTTGGAAGGTCGTTGCACAGCACATTCAGCGTTAAAATTGCCACTGAATCTGCAGTTGAATGACGAACCAACTTGCAATATTTCAAGAAATTCTGCTATGGCACAAGTGTTAAAAACTTTCAAAATTATCATCTGGGATGAATGCACAATGGCACACAAGCGAGCATTGGAAGCTCTTGATTGAACAATGAAAGATTTACGGAACAATATCAGACGCTTTGGAGGAGCAATGATATTGCTAGCCGGTGATTTCCGTCAAATTTTACCAGTAATCCCGCGGTCAACGCCTGCAGATGAACTGAACGCTTGCCTAAAATTATCGTATTTCTGGCGAAACGTAAAGAAGCTGCAGTTGACGACGAACATGCGAGTTGCGTTGCGGAACGATCCATCAGCCGATGATTTTGCAAAAAAATAATTGGCAATTGGAAATGGTTGAATTACCGTTGATGCTGCAACTGGCCTGATTTCGTTCCCGCTGAATTGTGAATTCACATCATAGAAGGAAGAACTCATCAGCAGTGTTCCCTAACATTGGTCACAGTTATTTGAACCACGATTGGCTCAGTGAACGCGCGATATTAGCTGCGACAAATAAGGACGTCGACGATTTGAATTTCATCATTCAAAATAAAATCGCAGCTCCACTGCATTTGCTCAAGTCGGTGGATCGCATAACAAATGATGACGAAGCAACAAACTATCCAATTGAATTTTTGAATTCGTTGGATGTTCCCGGTCTACCACCGCACAATTTGCAACTCAAAGTCGGCTCTGTCATCATAATGCTGCGCTATCTGAACTAACCAATACTATGCAATAGAACTAGGTTGATAGTGAAGAAACTCATGAACAACGTCATTGAAGCGACAATAATCAAAGACAAGTTCAAAGGCGAAGAAGTTCTCATTCCAAGAATTCCTATGATGCCGACCGACTTGCCGTTCGAGTTTAAGCGGATTCAGTTTCCCGTCCGACCCGCAATCGCCATCACAATTAACAAATCGCAAGGCCAATCGTTGCAAGTGTGTGGCCTTAATCTTGAATTCCCTTGCTTTTTACATGGACAACTGTGCGTGGCGTGTTCTGCATTGTTTGTTTATGCACCGGACAAAAAAACCAACAACTATGTTTATCACAAAGCGTTGCAGTGACCTATTCATTTCTATTTAAATAAAAGTAATTTTAATTAATTTAATATCAATTGTTTAATTCTTTCTTAAGAGAGGCTCGGCTTTCGAAAGGGACATTTAATCAATTTAAGGCGGAACGAAGTTCGCCGGGTCACCTAGTTAATAGTAAAAATATCATTTAATTGAAAAGAAACCTTAACACAAATAAGTTCAATTGAAACATTAAAGGGAAAAGAGACAAGGGAAGATGAGATGCAATTACGAACAGCAATCTATACGCCACCGCCCACTTCCTTCGGCTTATCCACATGATGATCCTTTCTAAAAACAGAAAAATTATCGTCGAAAACTTCTGTGTCCAAAAATGAACTATTGAGCCATGTTTCTGTGAAAGCAAAGATATCATGTGGAAAAGCTTGAGAGTTTTTAAAAACTTTAGCAGTTTTGCTGCGAATCCCTCTTATATTTTGGAAGAAGAGGGTTATCCTATTAAGTTTTTTGGAGCCGATACTTTAGCAATTCGATTATTGAGATTTTTTGATCGAACTACAAATTCTTTGACAAGTGTACCGGGAGGCCAAAATTTATTGTCGCAGAGAGGACCGAACAATTCTGGAGGAGTAGTTATCCTGAACGATGACACAAAACTGTGGGGCTTACTTATTTTGGTGCATTTTATAGCTGATGCACTCGAAATGCAGTTATTAACAACAAGATGTTGAATTATGTCATTGGGTTGGAATTCAGGGTCAAGTCGGGATACAAATACTAGTTTTGGCTTAGGAACAGATTTTATTTTTTTGGAAGGTTCCGAATCGTTGATGTTATTAGTATTAGTATTAGTATTAGAACAACTTGATACAATTTTCGGTTCAGAGTAAGATGGGGTAGTGCTGGGTAAATCAATGAGAACCGCCTCCGCCGTTGGATTGATATCGACACTAGAGTTGTTATCAGTGATAAAATCTACTTCTTCAAGGGGAGAAGGCAGTGGCATACTTATTGGAATGACTCTCCTTGAATTTAGGCGCTGTGGATCTGGGGACGGAGTTTTTGATGACGATGATCCTTCACGGCCCCTTTTCTTAACCTTTTTGAGAGCAGACGTGGTGAGCAAAGAAGTAGAGGGGTTGCTTGGGGGCAGGGATGAAGGATGAATAGAGTCAGGATCTAACGGTTCAAATAAACCTAAAAAAATTAGAACCGTAAATACTAACATTTAAAAATGGTCTCCTATCTTTACCGTTTGCCTCCAGAGTAAACTGTTAACGAATAACGTCCGCCGACTGGTTCCCAGCAGGCAACCCTGTCAACGTCTCCGAACTTTCGGCAACAACGCCTAGGAGCAGAACACCTGTTTGCATAATGGCCTGATCCGTTGCAATTAAAACACCTAATACTAGACGAAGGTCGGTGTTGGGCTGAAATTTGGTCCTGATGAGAAGTTGGTTTTTTTTTTATAATTCACGCGCACTAAAGGGGATATTATTACCCTTAAAATAAATAACACAGTGCGAGCGTTGAGGAAAGTTGGAAAGGATATGAAAGGAGGTACCAATGCACATTGGTTTTGAACGTCTGTATATCACAATGGGATTGAAAAATCGAGCCGGACAAAGCATTCCACATTCTTGTTGTGCGGATAAAAAACGAGTCTCTATACTTTACAGTACGTCCGAAGCTAGGCTCAAGAGTAAATTGAGGGGCATTCCTAGCGGTGTGGGTGTTACGGGGAAATTGTTTCAGGGGAGGAATGCATCTGGCTATTTCGCTGGAGCACTGTTTATAGAAGTAGTGATAAAACAAGGTAAGGCAAGAGACATTACGACGATGTTCTAGTGAAACAAATGTTTCGGAAATAGTTCTTTCACCTATAAATTTTAAGGCTCTTTTTTGAATCATATCCAGGAGGCGCAAGTGAGTGACAGAAGCACCTGCCCAGATATGAGCATTTGTTGTCCGAAACAATCAAAACCTCAGAAGAATCAAAACCTACGTATGCTAGATCCGGCTCTAGCAAAGTTATATTATTCTTTACACTAGGTATTGGAACATACGCTTCCACATTCGTCCTAACCGCTTCTAAATTCCTACCAAACGAATTCTGCATTATCGCCACAAAGACTCCAATGGGTTCATCTTTGCCTTGTATGTGACGCCTTATCTCTCCTAGAAGTTAGTCATCATAGTTCGATGGCAAGAATTAAAATTTCAACTCCTTGACAAGTTTTTGCCACAAACCAACTGAAATCCTAGTCGACCTAAGCCAAATTAAAGCTTTTCTTACGACAAGCTCGACCGCTGCCTTAAGAACTTGATTTGGAAACCCCCCTAGCCTGTCTCAATTCCTCAACTCTTTCTTAAGATGAGTTCACTGAGGCACCGCATCGCTCCCCACTCGCCACGCACAAGCTCGCACTCAAAGAAAAGAAACGAGTTTGAACCGCGTAGGACATGACCATAACACTCGCGAGCCTTAATGTGTTTTACTGCTTGCTTACATGAATTTTTTTTTGTCCAAGATATGTAATCTTTTACGTATTCAATTTTCGTATTTTCAAATTTAATCTCGTTTTGTATGTGGTTTGTCGTAACTTTGGTTTTGGATTGGTTAATGATTAGTCCATAGTTTTTACATACGATTGTCAGTTCTGTAAGCATTTCTTGGATGTGTTTAGCTTCTGTAGAGATAAGAACTATATCGTCCGCAAGTCTTAAATTGTTCAAGGATTTTCCCTTGATAGAAATTCCATATTTGTGACTCCAGTTCATCTTTAGAAATATGTCCCCGAGCGCAGCAGAAAACAGTGGTGGTGATAGAGGGTCTCCTTTTCAAACTCCTCGTGTTATTTTAAAGCGTCGTCCTAATCTTTCTGTTTTTATCCGAGCTATATTATTGTCGTATATGTTTTTTATTATTTCAATTACAGTGTTGTGAACGCCTTGGTTTGCTAGTTATGCCCATACCATGTTATGTTCAATACGGTCAAATGCTTTGCTAAAGTCAATATATAACATATACTATATACACTGGTTTTTGGAATTCGTTACATTTTTCTCTTATCTGGTTCATTGTCTGTAGGTGGTCTGTTGTCGAAAATCCTTCTTTAAAACTGTGAGATGCTTTTTAGCTTATGCTGAGGTAAGCTTTTCGGGTCCTGGTTCTAATTAAAGAAGTATGAACTTTAATTTATTGATGGTTGTTTTATTCCAAAATTCTTAACACTAGTTCTAATACAATTTTAATAAGTTTTACAATTTTAATTCATTAGTTCTGGTATTTTATTTTATATAATTTCAAGTATATATAACAGTGGGTATTCTACTTTATATAATTCGAAGTAAATATAGAGAAGGAGTTCTGGTTTTCTACTTTATACAATTCCAAGTAAATAAGCTGGTAACTTCCAATAATCTTAATCTAATTTGACCTGAGATAGCAGGGTCCACTAAGCTCACGGCTGAGATAGCAGCGGACACTATAGGCTCACGGCTGAGATAGCAGCGGACACTAAGCTCACGGCTGAGATAGCAGCGGACACTAAGCTCACGGCTGAGATAGCAGCGGACACTGTAGGCTCACGGCTGAGATAGCAGCGGACACTAAGCTCACGGCTGAGATAGCAGCGGACACTAGGCTCACGACTGAGATAGCAGCGGACACTATAGGCTCACGGCTGAGATAGCAGCAGACACTAAGCTCACGGCTGAGATAGCAGCGGACACTAAGCTCACGGCTGAGATAGCAGCGGACACTAAGCTCACGGCTGAGATAGCAGCGGACACTATAGGCTCACGGCTGAGATAGCAGCGGACACTAAGCTCACGGCTGAGATAGCAGCGGACACTAAAGGCTCACGGCTGAGATAGCAGCGGACACTATAGGCTCACGGCTGAGATAGCAGCGGACACTAAGCTCACGGCTGAGATAGCAGCGGACACTATAGGCTCACGGCTGAGATAGCAGCGGACACTAAGCTCACGGCTGAGATAGCAGCGGACACTAAGCTCACGACTGAGATAGCAGCGGACACTAAGCTCACGGCTGAGATAGCAGCGGACACTAAGCTCACGGCTGAGATAGCAGCGGACACTATAGGCTCACGGCTGAGATAGCAGCGGACACTAGGCTCACGGCTGAGATAGCAGTGGACACTATTTTTAAAACCCAGGAAGCCCACGTCAACTCTGGGATCTAGGTTTTGTCAAAAGAATGAGAGTTCGGCGGTGTACTCGGGATTGGTACTATGTCTACGGTCGGCGGGCTCTGATTTCACTCAATTACTTTTCGGTCTCTTATGCATATTTTTAGTAAGAAGTAAGTGTGAATTATAATGGAAGGAACGAAATTAAATGAAGAGTTCGATTTTGTGTTGGCATACACTCATAATTATTATTTTTTGTATGTGTGGTGGTGGTAGCAAACTGGTTTTGATGGGCTGGCTTGCTTGTTTGCAATTTATTATGTGGCGGTGGGGCGAAGTATAATGCTTCGTTTTACAGTGGTGCGGCGGTGGACTGGTTGTCATCGGAATTGCTTGTATGCAATTATGCGGCGGTGGGGACGAAGTTTAATGCTTCGTGATACGGCGGTGGACTGGTTGTCATCGGGCTTGCTTGTACGCAATTATGCGGCGGTGGGGACGAAGTGTTAATGCTTCGTCATATCGTGATAAGGCGGTGGACTGGTTGTCATCGGGATTGCTTGTATGCGATTATGCATATATGTAACGTTTCGTTACATTCCCCTCTTTCTTTCGGAGACGAGAACCTTCTCGTCTTAACTGCTCCTGTTGGCAATCTATTTGTTACACGGGTGTCTCGTGGGTTGTATGGATTTGCTCGTTATTTCAAAAAAAATTATTATATATTTTTTTTTACTAATGTATTTTTTTCAATATAAATTTTTTTTTTTTTTTTAATTAACGCTTTGTATTTTTTTTATGTATTTTTTTTCAATATAGATATATATTTTTTTTTTATATTTTTTTTCTGGTTTGTTTTTTTTTTTTTTTTTTTTTTTTTTTTTTTAATTTTTTTTTTCATTGTAACTTAAATCAACTTTATTCCTTAAAAAAAAACTTTTATAACAAAAGAAAAATAAAAACTCGCATAACATAATAAACTTTTATAAGAAAATAACAAAAGAAAATTCAAAATAAAAAAAAATCGCATAACTTCAAAAAACAATATGTGAATAATAACAAAAAAAAATTGAATAACTTCATAAAAATAAATTTGTTTTTCAGGAAGCTGGATGGTCTTCATTTGGCGCTGGAATTTGAGTACCGCTGTGTTGTGGTTTATAGTCACGTTCACAATACCCATTGGTCCACGGACTCGGAAACGGTGACGTCTAGCGGTACTCGCAAACATGTGGTGTTTGAAGATGTTTATCCCTTTGAACGGGTCTGGTACGTTTTGTAACGGGTGGTTGCTGGATTGCGGCATGGCTAGGGCTTGGGTGAGCCATCTGTAGTGGGTTGTACTGTTCGGGAGGCGATTGGTTTTGGAGATTTGGAACGGACTGGTTGTTCATACTGGTTTGTTTATTAGAGGCGTGTGGCTGAGAAGTGTCAGTAACGATTATAGTTGGTGGGGCGGACTTGGTTTCAGGATGTTCTGGATCCTTAACATCCGAAGATTTCTCGTTCGTTGAAATCTCGGTGTCATCGGGAAATATACGGTCTTGAACTAATTGTGACATTTCTTCACAGAGATTCATTGTTGAGCGGCGGGTACGGGATTCCTTTATATTAGCGCTAAATCGCGCTCGTAGTTTATCCACGGAATCCTTTCATCGTCATTTTTTCGACCAGCTCTTTCTTCTTGAGGAGGTATATCCATTGAAGACTCGAGAATATGTCGAAATCGGGCGGTTCTTCTGGGTCTGACATGAGTGACTGGCTCGGATTAGCTGGCTGGGTAGGTGGAAAAAGGAATGGGCTCTTAAAATGGTTTTCGGGTATTGGTCGGTAGTTTGATACTTCAAGTGCTAAAGCTGGACTGGGAGGCTAAAGCGTTTGGAACGGTCGTACGGTGTGAACCTCAATGAGGAGTTGATTCTTCTGGAACGGTCAGTCCGCGGTGGGTGAATCAACCTCAATGAAGTCCCTGCTCGGGCGCCATTTGTGAGATGCTTTTTAGCTTATGCTGAGGTAAGCTCATCGGGTCCAGGGTCTAATTAAAGAAGCATGAACTTTAATTTATTGAAGATTGTTTTATTCCAAAATTCTTAACACTAGTTCTAATACAATTTTAATAAGTTTTACAATTTCAATTCATTAGTTCTGGTATTTTATTTTATACAATTTCAGTGGGTATTCTACTTTATATAATTCCAAGTAAATATAGAGAAGGAGTTCTGGTTTTCTACTTTATACAATTCCAAGTAAATAATCTGGTAACTTCCAATAATCTTAATCTAATTTGACCTGAGATAGCAGGGTCCACTAAGCTCACGGCTGAGATAGCAGCGGACACTAAGCTCACGGCTGAGATAGCAGCGGACACTATAGGCTCACGGCTGAGATAGCAGCGGACACTAAGCTCACGGCTGAGATAGCAGCGGACACTAAGCTCACGGCTGAGATAGCAGTGGACACTAAGCTCACGACTCAGATAGCAGCGGACACTATAGGCTCACGGCTGAGATAGCAGCGGACACTAAGCTCACGGCTGAGATAGCAGCGGACACTATAGGCTCACGGCTGAGATAGCAGCGGACACTAAGCTCACGGCTGAGATAGCAGCGGACACTATAGGCTCACAGCTGAGATAGCAGCGGACACTAAGCTCACGGCTGAGTTAGCAGCGGACACTATAGGCTCACGGCTGAGATAGCAGCGGACACTAAGCTCACGGCTGAGATAGCAGCGGACACTATAGGCTCACGACTGAGATAGCAGCGGACACTAAGCTCACGGCTGAGATAGCAGCGGACACTAAGCTCACGGCTGAGATAGCAGCGGACACTATTTTTAAAACCCAGGAAGCCCACGTCAACACTGGGATCTAGGTTTTGTCAAAAGAATGAGAGTTCGGCGGTGTACTCGGGATTGGTACTATGTCTACGGTCGGCGGACTCTGATTTCACTCAATTACTTTTTGGTCTCTTATGCATATTTTTAGTAAGAAGTAAGTGTGAATTATAATGGAAGGAACAAAATTAAATGAAGAGTTCGATTTTGTGTTGGCATACACTCATTATTATTATTTTTTGTATGTGTGGTGGTGGTAGCAAACTGGTATTGATGGGCTGGCCTGCTTGTTTGCAATTTATTATGTGGCGGTGGGGCGAAGTATAATGCTTCGTTTTACAGTGGTGCGGCGGTGGACTGGTTATCATCGGAATTGCTTGTATGCAATTATGCGGCGGTGGGGACGAAGTGTTAATGCTTCGTCATATCGTGATACGGCGGTGGACTGGTTGTCATCGGGGTTGCTTGTATGCGATTATGCATATATGTAACGTTTCGTTACAAAACCAGCTTGTTCTCTCGGCTGTTTGTTGTTTAATACATTTTTTATTTTCTTAAATAATGTTTTCGAGAAGAGTTTATAAATGGTGGATATATTGCTGATTGGTGTCTAATTATTAATGTCGTCCTTGTTTCCTTTCTTAAGAATGAGTGTTATTGTTGTTTCTTTCCATTGGTGCGGAACCTGCTGTGTAATTACAATTTCATTAAATAGTTTTGTTAATGATTTTTTTCCATAAATAATCATCTCAGCAGAGATTCCATCGTTGCCCGTGCATTTGTCTTTTTTGAGATCGTCAATTGACTGTTCAATGTCCAGTATTTTAAAAATTTAAGCATGCTCGAAAGTAAGGTCTATATTTTGTGTTCTGCTTAGGTCAATATTCGTAGATGTAACTAGCTTTTCGAAAAACATAGTCGCAGATTCATTTATATCAATTCTATTTGTTATTTCTTTTGTTGTTACCTTTTATTGATGTGATCCATTCTTGTGAGTTATTTAAAAAACGTTTCGTCTTTCTTATAGATTTTGTATCCGTTAGGGTGTCTGTTATAATTGCTTCGTTATATTTTTGGATTTCTTTTTTCGTTTCTAGTTTTATTGTTTTTCTTAGTTGTTCTTGGTCCGTAATAGTGGTTTTTTGTTCGAAGGGTTTCTCGTCTAAAGATAGGTGCTCTTGTGTCTTCCGATATTTTGTTTTCTTTTGATGTCATTGTGTCCATTAATGAAACCTTAGCTGTTGTTTTGATGTTGCTTTCTAATTGGTTATAAATGTTTTGTAGATACTGAGCCTCATTATTCGTTGATATGGCCTGGTTAATCTTTCTTTTCAACGTCTCATTATAATTTTCAATTTTTCCAGCTGGAATTGTCTTTGGTATGTATAGTTCTTGTTGATTCCTCTTAAGTGTTTCATGGTTTATAGTTATTTCAGCTCGAACTAGTCTGTGATCGCTATCGAATTTTACGCTGTTTATAACTGAGATATCTGTTATGGTTTTTATTTTGTTGGTCAAAATGAGGTCAATTTAATTTTTTATAAAATATTTTATTGACCAAGAAAAAAATAAAATAAACAGACGTATCACAAATAGCTGGAAACAGTTCTGGAGCATGAAACAAATATTAAAATCGAACCTTAGCAAAGAGACGCAAAAATATATTCTTGACTCCACTATTCTACCAGTATTGATATATGGTCTCCAAACTCTCAGTCTGACTTCTAATGCGCTTGACAAATTGAGAATCTGTGAAACGAAGATGGAGAGGAAATTTCTTAAAATAAGGATAAGTGAAAGATTCATAAACAATGAAATTAGAAGACGAACAGGAATAACAGACGTAGTTGAAAGGACAAGAAAACTAAAATGGAGCTGGGTAGGACACATATCGAGAATACAGGATCAAAAGTGGACAAAGATGACTACGAATCGGAAGCCACAAGAAACCAAGAGACGCAAAAGACGACCTAAGAAAGGATGGGCTGACGACTTACGGCAAGTGAGTCAAAACTAGTGCAGCGACACGAAGGATAGAGAGCTATGGGCAGCTTTGGGGGAGGCTTATGCCAGACTTTGAACTTTTGTCGATTAAAAAATACTAACATACACTTAAAAATTGTAATAGTAAAAATAATAGAATAATAATGTATCTTGTGTATTATGGAATTTGATCATATATTATGTTTTAATTTTGTTGATTTGATATTTGGGCTTAATGATCAATGAAAACAATGCAATTAATTAATTAAAAAACTAATTAATTTTTTCCCAACGTTTCTCCGGTTTTTTCCGGCATCATCAGGGGTTCAGATTTATTAGTTCTTGGAAAACGAAATACAAAAAAAGTTTTGAATAAATCAAACAAGTAAATAAAACATAGTAGGTTTTGATTATGATTTAACTAATTTTAACAATTAAAAAACTATTGCACTTACTATTTTACTATTGTTTTACATTTAAACGAACTATTGATTCAAATAAAAATTTAAAAATTGTCAAACATTTAAAAAAACAAAAACACTAAAACATGTCTTACTAACAAACAGACTTTTTTAGAACTAATATCACAGTTTAGATTCCGATATGGCAACACTGTAAATGGTGCTTATGTCATCAACGTCCTCTTTGTGGTTCATCGTTTTCTTTATTTTTTGTTGGATGCGAAGGCTTTCCAGAGTTAACCGTGTATTCATTCTTCTTTCCTTGTCTAATATTTTGACGTTGTCAAAGTCTGCGTTGTGTTGATGATCTAGCATGTGCTGTGAGATTGCTGTAGCTGTCTTCTTTTTCCTGATATCGGCTTCATGTTCTGACAACCTCACTTCTAGTGCACGTTTTGTTGTTCCAATATATATTTTTTGACAAGTTTCGTTTAGTTTGCCTTTGCAGGGAATTTCATATACAACATCATGTTGTTCGGTTATTTTGATGGGTGGTTTGGTGTTGGTGAATATTGTACGTAATGTGGAGTTGGGTTTGTGTGCAAATATTGTCTTCTCTCGATCAAATCAATGTATCTTGTTTTTTTTTCTTTTTTTTATATCGACTATTATGAATCGAATTGTAAAAACATAGAATTAAGTTTGTAAGATACTATAATGGCAATAAAAAAGCTTGTAAAAATAATAAAGAGATGCCTGGGTGCTGTATGAATAGGGTAGAACTTGATTGGTATCAACCTGGCAATGCCCAGCGTTGCAACTGTCTCATACACATCAATTGTGCTTATTCTACCTCCTAGTGGTAGCCATCGGGTACTGGTTTTGTCCACCCGGACTTGACTTGCTGAACTTATAAGCGAGAGTGTTGATCACAGAAAAATAGCAACACTATAATTGCAATGCCATAAAGTTCCTCTGTTTCTCTTGTTGGGTAGCAGTTTATTCTGTACGAACCCCTCAGAAAGCAAGCGAGCGGCAGATGAGCTTCCAATTAAATGAACCAACGGCGACGCTTACAGACAATATGGTAGGCACCCCATTGAGCCACTTTGACATAATCGGAGCTCAGGTCCTTGGGTCCTTTCACTACTAGTAGTCAGGGTAGTGAAATAGGGAAGGTGGCGGATGAGCCCATATAGGACCAACGTCAGCTCTCACATCCCCGTAGTGGGTTACAGACTCTGGAATTATCCAGCTCCTTTTGCCCAAGGAGAGCAGCATAGGGCCTGGTACCCCATGTTGGGGGTTGTGCGTCGGGGTAACTTCCCTACCACGTAAAAAACCCTTTGTTCCGAAACAACCAACTGCCTTGGATATGGATGACCCTACTGATGATGACCCTAGCAAACGAAACAAGGACAACGAACTTCGGTTCTGCACGTGCAATGTCCGGACACTTAACAGGCCACGTGCCGCCGAACAATTAATGGAGGCCCTAGATGGTGTCAAAGCCAACATCACAGCCATCCAAGAAGTGCGATGGGATGGTGAAGTCGCAAGGAGGATGAAAAACTGTGATATCTACTACGGCAAGTGCTACAGGACAAGAAAACAGCGACTATTTGGATGCGGATTTGTGATAAGAGGAAGGCTTAGGCAAGAAAAAAAAAGAGAACTGGAAAAACGAATGGTTGAATCTATTGAGGGGTGCTTTGACAAAAGCAATGTTCGAAAGATATACCAAAGGGTAAAGCATTCGTCCAAGGGCTACAAAACCCAAGCGGAAGCATGTAGAGACGAGGGTGGTAATGTCGTTGTAGATACACAGTCTGTGCTGAGAATTTGGAAAAAACACTTCTGTAGACTGTTAAATGGCAAATACATCCAACTTATCGCTGTCAGGCAGAATGATCCATTCGATTTGGATGATGATGAACAAAATTTACGTCAACCCGACCAAGAAGAAGTTCGGATAGCAATATCTAAACTAAAGTCCAACAAGGCTGCTGGAGCGGATGGCCTTACGGCTGAACTCCTTAAAGCAGCGGGAGATGACATGGTGAGGAGCATACACCAACTCATCTGTACAATCTGGTCGGATGAAAGTATGCCTGATGAATGGAACCTCAGCATTGTGTGCCCTATCCAAAAGAAAGGAGATACTCAAAGCTCGCCAACTACAGAGGTATAAGTCTCCTTAATGTCGCCTATAAAATCTTGTTGGCCATTCTGTGTGAACGTCTGAACCCTTTCGCAAGTGAATTGATTGGCCCCTATCAGTGTGGTTTCAGGCTCGAAAAGTCAACCGTCGACCAAATTTTCACAAATCGGCAGATTTTGGAAAAACCCAAGAATTCCAGACCGATACTCACCACCTATTTATCGATTTTAAAGTCGCCTATGACAGCGTGAACAGGAACGGGCTATACAGAGCCATGTCACTTCTTGGCATCCCTGCTAAACTCGTTCGATTGTGCAGGATAACTATGGAGAGCTCGCGCTACTCCGTCGAGGGTGGTAAGAACACCACCGACTCATTTAATGTCGAGAAAAGCTTACGACAGGGTGACGCGCTGTCATGTTATCTCTTCAACATCATTCTTGAGACAATCGTACGCAACTCGCATGTTAACACCAGCGGTACGATTTTTTTTAGATCCGTTCAATTACTTGGCTATGCGGATGATATTGACATTATTGGAAGAACGAAGCGCGCTGTCAGTGGAGCATTCGCAAGTATTGAAGTGAAAGCGGCTTGAATATGTCTGGCTGTAAATGAAGATAAAACAAAGTATATGCTGTCCTCGGGTGAAGTTGATCATCACCGTAGGCTCGGACAAAAAGTCACAATGGACAGATATAACTTTGAGGTTATCAAGGACTTTTTCTGTTTGGGTTCCGCTATAACCTCTCAGAACAATATCAGTGAAGAGATCAGTCGAAGAATCACTCTTGCCAATCGCTGTTTCTTGGGGCTAAGAAGGCATCTTAGTAGTAAGGCCCTCTCTCAAAAGACCAAGGAGACACTATACAAGACCCTTATCATCCCAGTCCTGCTGGCTGTATGGGGCAGAAGCGTGGACACTGACACAATCGGATGAGTACAGGCTGGGGTGCTTTTAGAGAAAGATTCTTGGGGTGATATTCGGTTCTGTATGTATCAATGGAGTATGGAGGAGAAGATTCAATGGCGAACTGTTCTGGAAGACCCCATCTACGGTGGCGTGATCAAGTGGTAAACGACCTCAACCAACTTTGTGTGCGCAACTCGAGGCCACTGGCTAGGGACCGGCCTAGCTGGCGAGGATTGTTGGTTGAGGCCGTGGTCCACAATGGACTGTCTGCGCCACCTTAAGTAAGTAAGTATGTAATAATAATAATAATAATAATAATAATATGAATTGAGATTGTTTTGTAGACTTTTACACCAAAGGCTCATAGATTCATATAGCTCGAATAAATTGAGAGTGCACTCTCAGTTTTTCCGAGCCAAAAAAAAGTAACAAAGCAACGCCAACGATTAGTGACAATGGTTTTATCTGTGACTAATTTGATTAGCAACAATTTAAAAACACCCTTTTTAATTTTACAGTGTATAGAATATACACACACAACATTGTAAAAAATCACGATTTGAGAGTCAATCCAAACATTTGTGAGCCACTCTTAAATTAGTGAGCCACTCAAAATATTCGCTGCCTTATGCAGTATTCAGGTACATTCCAGTATACAGAAAAGGAATCACTGCCTGAATCTCATTCGCTTAAACGAATATGAGCACGGGCTCGGCTCATTCCATTTAAGCGAATACATTGCTTGTTTTGCCTTGGGTGAAATGGAATGTGCTGAAGTACTGCATTAGGCAGCGAATATATGGAGTGGCTCATAATTTGAGCTAATCGTCGCAGTTCCCTGCTTCACATCCCTCTTAGCTCTGAAATTTAGTTCTGAATTTGTTTTCTATTTACTACCACGTGTTCTACTGTGGTGTTAACTTGTCCCCCTCTACCCTGTCTCCTATCATCTGACTCTCCTACAACTGTCGATGCACTGTCAGAAGTGATCCACGTACTACTCCCCCGTGGTTCAGCTTAATGCTCTTTAACAGCCTGAAATATTTTTCATTTTCGGTCCCTGTCTATCTACTTCCTCTTCCTCATCTTCCTTTTCTTTATCTTCCACATCCTCTTCATCCACATCTTAATCAGCTAATGCCATTATTAATTTATTTTTAAGCCCTAATCTGCATTTCTCCTGCAACTCATTTTCAGGGACCGATGTATATATCCTACGCAGCCCCAACTAAATTTTCGAAAGAATTTTAAGATACTCCTTCGAAGTTTCCGACTTCGGAGGATTTTCTAATAGTTTCGAAATTTTTCCTAATTTATTCTCAACGGCCACCTGATCCACATCGAAAGGGTAGGCTGGAGCTACAAAAGATGCCCTAAGATGAAATTTAAGTGCTGCCTAAGCGCCTTGCACATCACTTCAACCGTACCAACAGTTAAACCCCTACTCTCAATTTCGTAAGAAATCTCATCCTAAGTCATCTATTTATTTGACTTGAACCTATTTAAAAAAAGAAGTAAAACTTAAAAATTTATAAAAAAACACAAACAAAAAAAATCCCCAAACACTCTTTGAATTCTTACTTAGAAACAAAAACCTTTTCAATAATAAAAATAAATTTAAATAACACCCAAAATAAAACAAATTGAAATTAAAGCAAAAAATAAAAACAACATATTGTCCGAAAAAAGGTCAAAATGCTCTTAAAAATTATTACTATTTTAGAAAATGGGAACACTGAATAATGATAAAATAAATTTGATCAAACGTCAACAAAAATCAACACTATAAGCGCGAGTGAAACGGCACTATATAATATTCGAAGTAGGTTAGGTTAGGTTAAAGTGGCTGTCGGCTGGGAAAGCCGACACACTTAGTCCAAAGGAGGACCGTTGTGATACCACGAGTTTGTTGTGTTTCGCACCATTTACTCAGAACCAGTTTGTGCTTCTTATGAAACGTAAAAGAGTATTAATGTCTAAGTCGATCAGATCACTAATATCACTAAAGAAGTAAGCACCTAGATGGATTTTCCTATTAGGGGCCAGTGCAGGGCATGTGCAAAGGAGATGGACAATTGTCTCTTCCTCTTCTTCATCCATAGAGCTCCTGCAAAAGTCGATTGAGTATACGCCAAGTCATGCAGCATGTCTTCCTATGAGACAGTGTCCCGTAATGACACCTATAATGCAGCTAATGTGCCGTCTGCTCAGAGAGATCAAAGTCTCAGAGCGATTTCGATCCAGCTCTGGCCAAATCCGTTTTGTCGCTAGACATGTGTTGCCACTAGTCCACCTAATGTTTGATCTATCAGTAGCGTCTTGCTTTAGCGAAAGTGAATGTTAAAAGGTGAATGTTAAACTGTTCCGCCATCTCTTTAAGAGATGATCGACAGTCGAGGGCTGTTTTAGAGTAAAAGGAGATGGAATCCAGTGATTTCAGCGCGGCCTGACTGTCAGAGAAAATGACGATATCCTTGGAAGATATCACGTTTTCTTTAAGCCAGAATAAAACTTCCTTAATTGCCATTAATTCCACCTGGAACACGCTACAATGCTTTGGTAGACGGAATGAGAGACTAAGATTTAGTCTGTTATAGTAAACACCTCCCCCCACCCCATCATTAGTTTTTGACCCATATCGGTGAAAAACTGAATTTGATCGTCTTCCAAGAAGAAATTTTCCTCCCAGAGAGATCTGGAGCTTATGCTTACTCGGAAGTTTTTATCAAAATGCAGTTGATGTGTAGAGTAGCCTATGTTACTTTGGGGGATATTAAAGGAGTTCAGTATGTTTGCATAGCCAAAATTATTATTTTTCCATTGATAGATCGCCTTCAGGCAAATTGATGAGCAAGCAGTGGTCTGTTTGCTGAAAATGTCTAGGGGTATCAGATTAAATAGTATATCTAGCACTGCAGAGGGAGTAGTGCGCTGCGTGCCACTTATACAAAACAAGCGGTGCCTTGGACTTTACTGAGCTTATCACTATTTATCGTTGTGTTTAAGGCTGGCCACCAAACGACTACCCCGTAAGTAAGAATCGATGTTAACACCGATGTATAAGACAAATGAACTACCCGGGGTTCTAGACCCCATTTATTGCCGATGGCTTTTTTGATAGAGCAAAGAGCTACCGTAGCTTTCCTTTCTCTTTCTTGTATATTGGATTTCCAGCTTAATTTCCTGTCCAAAATAAGACTCAAGTATTTTGCTTCGTCAGAGAATTTAAGACTTATACCATTAATAGAGGGAGGGTCAACGTGTAGAATTTTGTATTTCCTTGCAAAGAGGACAAGTTCAGTTTTGTGGGAGTTAACACCTTAACCACATCGGCCCAGTTGATTAGTTTATTGAGTGCATATTGGAGGAGTTCACACAAAGTGTTGAGATGCTTTCCTGAAACAGCAATAGCAATGTCATTTGCATAGGCAATCACCTTGAAACCCTCCTCTTCCAGCATTGTTAGCAGATCATTTACCGCTTAATTCCATAGGAGTGGGGATAGGACACCACCTTGTGGCGTGCCTCTACTAACAGATCGTCTTGCAGATGTTACACACAGTTTTGAGTTGATCACCCTGCTTAACAGCATTTGATCTATCAATGCACCAAGTGAGACATCTACCTTAAGACCTGAGGGTGCATTGCCGATTGCAGATGTGTAGACATTGTTAAAAGCTCCTTCTATATCCATGAAAGCCACAATTGTGTTTTTCTTGTGGTGAAGGGAGTATTCGATAGTGCGGACAAAAGAATGCAGCGCTGTTTCTACCGATTTTCCTTTACAGTAAGCATGTTGAGACGGCGACAAAAGTCTAGAGGCAATGTTATTGCGTAACTGTATATCAATCAGACGTTCCAAGGTTTTTAGAAGGAATAATGATAGACTTATGGCTCTTAGATCCTTAGGGTTGGTTTGGGAGCTTTTACCTGCCTTTGGTATAAACACCAATTTAACTTCTCTCCATGACCGGGGAATGTGGACCAGTTCAAAACAGCTTCTCATAATATTTTCTAGCACTGGCAAAATAATATCTGAAGAATTCTGAAGTTCAGCAGGTATTATGCCGTCTGGTCCTGCGGACTTGTATGGTTTGAAGCTGTTCAGTGTCCAAAGCAGTTTGTCCCTATTGATCAGACCTTCTGGGATATTTCGAATATTTGACCTATTGGAGTAAATATTCCTAATGTTAGGGGAACTACCAGGAAAGTGGGTATCTAGTAGTAGATTGAGCGATTCCTCGCTAGATGTTGTCCAAGAGCCATCTGGTTTTTTCATTAAACTTGTTACTATTGGATTTGTTGAGAGAACTTTTCTAAGCCTAGAAGCTTCAGAGACTTCTTCTTTTTTACCACAAAAATTTCTCCAAGACATTCTTTTTGCTTTCCTTAGTTCTTTTTTTGTATATCTGAAGGGAATTCTTGAAAGATTCCCAGTCTGTTTCGTTTCTTGAGCTTTTGGCTTTTTTGAACAATGTTCGACTGTTTTTCCTAAGCGGTTCTAGTTCTGTATTCCACCAGTGTGGCTTCTTCTTACCCCTTGGTTTAATAAGAGGAACAGGTCCTGCCAGAGCATTGTTAAGGGCTAATGTTAGGTCATTAACCTTCTTGTCAAGCTCTTGTGTATTACAGGGGATTATTGAGAGATCACGGTCTATGAGATTATTAAGTGTCTCTCTTTACTTTACCCAGTTAGTTTTCCAATGGTTTCTGAAGGCTATCTGGCTAAGGGGATTATTATTTAATTTTAAGTGGATATAACGGTGGTCAGAGAACGAATGGTCAGGTGACACCTTCCAATTTTTGATAATTGAATAAATGAAATCGGAGACGAGAGTAATGTCAAGTGCTTCTAGTCTGGTTTTAGTAATAAATGTAGATTCGTTTCTCATATAACTTACAATAAGGTTAGTACTTAAGATGAAATCAAAAAGTGACTCACCCATGTTGTTAATATCGGAACTACCCCAGACCGTGTGATGGGCATTGACATTACTTCCAATGATGAAGGTAGTGTGTGTAGATTCAGCTTCACCTATCAACCTATCCAGGTTATAGCCAGGAATAGGTTGGCCCTGGGCAAGATACGCCGATGCCAGCCAGTAATACTTTTTGGCCGTCTCTAATCTTACGGCAGTGGTATCTTGATCGCTGAAATTAGGAAGTCCAAATACTTTAATGCTACTGTTCAACATCATGCATGACCTCAAGTTACCTTTGTCCGATGCATACAGTGTGTACCCTGGAGTCCTAAGTCCACGAACTTGGTTGTTATGTATTCATGGTTCTTGGATCAGGACTATATCCTCCCCAGTGTTGGTCAGCCGAAGGAGGAGTGAGGCCGAAGCCTTTTTGGAGTGTTGGAGGTTAATCTGTGCTAACTGCAGCATTGTTGCTACAATAAGTTAGAGAAATGTAATAAGCATACCTGAAAATAAATAAACTTAATAAACTAAATAAACTAAACTAAATAAAAAGGAACCTCCACCACTGTATTATTTAGGTCCTCGTTATCTGAAGATGAGCCGAGAAGTTCATCTTCATTTAGAGAGCCTTTTGAGGAGTCGTCCGTCTCCATTATCAGCTGTTCGTCAAAGGTGAGAGGGGTTGATGTTTGATAAGTAGAGGATGATAAGTCAGAGACCCCGTCAGCCTCTCCATCCATGGAAGGAAAGGTGATCTTTACAGCCTCGGGTGGAGAAGCCGCCGAATATTTGAAGTAAAATGGAAAAAATATTAACAAAATTGTTTTCGATTTTTCTTTTCTGTGCAAATAAATTGTTTTTATACAGAAAAAGAAAAATCGAACAAAGGAAATTTACTTTAATGATTTGAAGAAAAAGAAAAAAAAAACTCACAACAATGTTCCGCTTTTTTTTTAAATCCACTCCAAAAAAACTTCTATCGAGGTAAAAAAAAAGATGATGCAGCCACTGGATTTCACTTTGCACCTAGTTTTTGAGAAAAAAAAACAACAAGTAAAATATTTTTAATGAATGTATTAAAAAAACACTTGCCTAAACCACTTTCACCAACACAGGATAAGACAGAATTCCAAAATCTAAAGAACTCCGATGAATTTTCAAAACAAGCCCCACGGATTGGAGTGCCAATAGTTAGGCAAAATATTTACCCACGAAAGCAAAACAATCAAAACACACCGAGTGCGAATTAATTTAAACTATTTAATATTCATGGATGTCCGCACTTTCCGAGGGGCCAACATAGACTCGGACCACTACCTTGTTGTAGCTCAAGTACGAATGCGGTTCTCCACCAGACCGCAGAATCGAGCATCCACTGTGAGAAAGTTTGATGCTGCGAAAATACAATCGCAAGAGACCGCCACAACCTTTGCCAACCATATCTCCTCTTATCTCTCGACAAGCCCGGTGCCTGCACCAAACCTAGATGCACAGGGGCAACTTTGCAAAATCACCATCAAAACTAGGATGTTTTGGGTTTCATTAGGCGACCACAACGAAACACCTGGTGCGATGATGAGTGCAGGCTCGCACACTTGGCCAAAGACGAAGCCTATTATGCACTTCTGAATGCCAGAACCAGAGTTGCCAAGAGCACTTTATGTGAGGTATACCAACAAAAGAGGAATGAGGAACATCGGCTTTTCAGAAGGAAAAATAGAGAACTGGAAAAACGAATGGTTGAATCTATTGAGGGGTGCTACGGCAGAAGCAATGTTCGAAAGTTCTACCAAAGGGTAAAACAATTGTCCAAAGGTTACAAAGCCCGAGCAAGGGTGGGAATGTCGAAGTAGATACACAGTTGGTGCTGATAATTTGGAAAAAACACTTCTGCAGACTGTTAAACAGCGAACACAACCAACTAATCGCTGTGAGGCAAAATGATCCATTCAATTTGGATGATGATGAACAAAATTTTCGTCCACCCGACCAAGAAGAAGTTCGGATAGCAATATCTAAACTAAAGTCCAACAAGGCTGCTGGAGCAGATGGCCTTACGGCTGAACTCTTCAAAGCAGTGGGAGATGACTTGGTGAGGAGCATACACCAACTCATCTGTACAATCTGGTCGGATGAAAGTATGCTTGACGAATGGAACCTCAGCATTGTGTGCGCTATCCACAGGAAAGGAGATACTTTAAACTGCGCCAACTACAGAGGTATAAGTCTCCTAAATGTCGCCTATAAAATCTTGTTGGCCATTCTGTGTGAACGTCTGAACCCTTTCGCACGTGAGCGGATTGGCCCCTATCAGTGTAGTTTCAGGCCCGGTAAGTCAACCGTCGACCATATTTTCACACTTCGACAGATTTTGGAAAAGACCCAAGAATTCCAGATCGATACTCACCAACTCTTTATCGATTTTAAAGTCGTCTTTGACAGCGTGAACAGGAACGAGCTATACAGAGCCATGTCAATTCTTGGCATCCCTGCTAAACACGTTCGTTTGTGCAGGATTACTATGGAGAACTCGCGCTGCTCCGTGAAGGTTGGTAAGAACACCACCGACTCATTTTATGTCGGGAAAGGTTTACGACAGGGTGACGCGCTGTAGTGTAACCTCTTCAACATCTCTCTTGGGGCAATTGTACGCAACTCACATGTCAACACCAGCGGTACGATTTTTTTTAAATCCGTTCAATTACTTGGCCAAGCTGATGATAATGACATTATTGGAAGAACGAAGCGCGCTGTCAGTGGAGCATTCGCAAGTATTGAAATGGAGGCGGCAAAAATGGGTCTGGCTGTAAATGAAGATAAAACAAAGTATATGCTGTTCTCGGGTGAAGATGATCATGTCCGTAGGCTGGGACAAAACGTCACAATGGGCAGATATAACTTTGAGGTTGTCAAGGACTTTGTATATTGGGGTACCACTATAACCTCTCAGAACAACATCAGTGAAGAGATCAGTCGAAGAATCACTCTTGCCAATCGCTGCTTCTTCGGGCTTAGAAGGCATCTTTGTAGCAAAGCTCTCTTTCAAATTACCAAGGAGACACTATACTGTATAGTCTATACAAGACCCTTATCTACCCAGTCCTGCTGTATGGGGCAGAAGCGTGGACACAGACACAATCGGATGAATACAGGCTGGGGTGCTTTAAGAGAAAGATTCTTCGGGTGATATTCGGTATTGTATGTATCAATGGAGTATGGAGGAGAAGATTCAATGGCGAATTGAGGCCGTGGTCCAAAATGGACTGTCTGCGCCACCTTAAGTATGTAAGTAAGTATTTAAAACTATTTGGATTATCCGAATCCAAAAAAAAAACTCGAATCTATTTGATTAAAAAAAAAATTTACAAAGAATGCACAACGACGTTGTGCAACACGACTTGGAAAATTTCAATCTAATCTAACGCGAAACGTCAAACGCCGGTATTTGATAACAAGAGAACAATTCAAATAAAATGCACGACTGGGTCGCACGAACTTGCTCTAATGAGTGACAGTGGTTTATGGGCTTGAGATTTTGATAAAAATTAAATTTTCAAAATTCTTAAATAAATACTTAAACTAATTTGAACTGAAAAAAAGTACGCCATTTTATTTCTTGGATAAATTTGAAATTATGAGAATAAATTTAGAAAAATCTATGGAGCGGTTTTTGAGAAAAAAAGTTTTTTTTGAAAAACTTTTTGAAAAAAATTTTCAAAAAAATTCAAAAACGCCAGTTCATAGGTATTCAGCAAATACATTTATTTAAAATTTTTAAAAATAATTTAATAAGCAGTTTTCAAATAATATTTTTTTTAAAAAATGCTTTAAAAATACAAAAAAAATGTTTTTCAAAATATTGGTATGCAATACAAATTGAGCTACCTACAGCTATATGTGTGTGAAATTTCGAAAGATTCGGTTGAGTCGTTTTCGAGATAGTCGAAAGCAAAAAAAACGGTCCTATGGAAAGTACCGTTCTTAGCCATTTTTTAAAACTTTTTTTTCAGCCATATGATTGGTCGTACCTAAAAAGCAACACTGATTTTTTTAATTAAAAATCGTTAGAGCCGTTTTTGAGAAAAATAAGCTTTAAAGTACCGGTTGTATGGCAGGTACCGTTATTTTTTGAGCTAAAAAAAAAATTTCAATTTCCTTTCTGTACAATACCTAAAAAAGTCTATATACCAAGTTTGAAGCAATTCGGCCCACCCGTTTGGGCTGTAGGTCTACATACAGACAGACAGACAGACAGACAGACAGACAGACAGACAGACAGACATACAGACGGACAGAATTTTTAGACCATCTTTTTTCGTCTTCGCTATCATCGTAATGTCATGTTTGATTGTTATCTCAAAACTTTTTTTTTCGACGAATGCATAACTTGCCTTATAGTACCTATAATCGCAAGTAAAAATATATCCCTAGCCAGGTAGCAACTGCAGTGCTGTCTCCCGTTAGCTCAGCTGGAAGTGGGTTCGATAACAACAAAAATATTATTGATCGATTTCGATTAATAGAAGGCAAAATGTTAAAATAAACGGTAGGTAGGTAGATTAATCAAGTAGGTTTTTGATTAGATATTGAATACACAAGTACGGGAGTGTACTTATGTATGGATGGGCGCCAGGAAACTCTTATGGTAGTTTGCCTTCCCGAGTGGAAGCTGGAAAATATCTTCAATTGTAAAGAATTAAACGCGAGAATTATTATTCCCAATGGGAAGTTCAATAATAAATAAATAAAAAATTATTTTATATTTGGTTGGTCTGGGAAACCTTTGCAGAAGGCCTGGACTAAATCCTAGACTCTTTTCGACAAAAAGAAAAAGGTAGACAATGGTATTTCGAGGTTAGCAGAAGGCTAATTCAGCTAACAAAACGAATTAGAACAAATTTAACAAACAATAGACAAATTACAATTTCTGGTCACAGCCAGACACAACATTACTTAGCTTGGTAAAATCCGCCAACAATAAATTTCCTCTTAATGTCTTTCAAAAGCTGATTTCCTCAATCGTTTTACTTTTAAGCACAATTTTCCTCTAATTTTCGCTTCACAAATGGATGCTTGGCCTGTCCACTTCACAACGACCATATGGCCATCCTCTTCAGATCTGTGCATGGCGGTGCTGTTGTCTCTGTCATACAACAACATCCCGCCCGTTTAGGCTGAGAAGTTCCACCGACAGCAGTGATACAACCATTGCACGCGATTACATGAGTTAAGGTTGCGATCCCCATTGCACAGTGGACGTTTTCAGCCTTCTGCAGTCAATTCTATTATCTTAAAAGACAAGTGAAAAACTATGACACTACGCGCAAAGTCCCCAGCTCCAATCGGCCCAAATTAATTAACTGGAGAACAATATTCTCGTTACACAAAATCCTTACCATTTTCCAACTAAAATTATGGGATTCAAAAAGAATGAATTAATGTTAACTTCCTTAGACCTTCGCGCAGATAATAGTACAAAAACGAAAACACATCACTCTGCTCTCTCTTTGATGTCAGACACTGTATGGTGGGCACTCGGCCATTCTAAGTTTATGTTGGCGTAATTATAATTCACACATAGTTTTTGCATGAGTTATCTCTAAGACTTTCTCTGTTTTTCGGCCTTCTTCGAGAACTCGCTGGTTAAGTGGAGCTTCCGCCTTTCGTTGAATAGTGTGGGCGCCCTCTCACACTTTTGACGGAACCTATAGATTAGTAACTTTTTCAAAATACTTAAAGAGCAGTCCTCTGGCTTATGGTCCAAGTTTCTACTGCTCTTTAAAAGCATTTGGAGCCACAACAGGACGTTGATGGGAAACAAAAGTTATTAAAGGGGAAATGGGTTGATGAAACTCTTTGTGGTAAAATCTTATGCAACACTATGGCCAGGAATTTAGCTTAACTATAAAGACAAGGGTTCGCCATGATGTTTAAACAATGATTATGTCGACCGAATATTGGACGCAGCGTGCGATGCGTCGCGCGAACGGAACCATTATTTGGAATTAAATTTGAACTATTTGCAGCGTTGTTCAGGAGTTAGTCTATTAATTTTGAAATGGCAAACTAAATTGAGAATAAATCAAGTAAAAGCTCTCAAAATACAAACTCCAAAAAAAGTATTGCCAGATCCCTTTAGATTTGCTGTTTATTTGTTTAAGTTAGCTATTTGTAAATTAAAAATTTTATATCTTGTTAGCTCTCGTGCTTATAGAATTAACTATACAAATACAAAAATGTTTGATGCACAGCCTTTGAAGTGAAACAATCAAAAACGACCATATGTGTTTTGTTCATTGGCCGAATACGAATTTTAAGAGTGGTATATACCGGGCCACAGAAATCTTCACCACATATCAAAAACGGTCAATACGCTCGCAATCGATCCGCTGGTAGATTACCCATTATTTGTGTAAGCAGTTTTGGTTTATGTTAAGAACAATGTATGCATTGTCTTACAATCTTTTGGCATGCTTGTTTGGCGTTTATTAGCCAAATCCTTTCTCGAAGCAATGCTACAACGGCTTGAGGTCCGGAATGATAATTTTTCCTATGCATGTATGTAAAATACATTTTTACAAATGGTGAATTTTGGTCAATAAAAGTGGGAATTTGGCATCATACTCAATCGGTGCGTTTAGAAGACGACCACCTATACGAATCAGCGAAAATGAAAAATCGTTGCCTTGAAATTCGTGAACGAAAGGATTGAATTTTTGAATACTATTTTGTAAACTAATTTTGTTTTTAAGTTTTTGAAATTCATCTGAAAATTCATAATTTTGGACGATTTCAACAATTCTTAAAAAACTCAAATTCATCTCCTTTGCCGTTTGGCAAATCTTCGACATTTTCGGTTTTGTTTCTCAATCTTAAGAAACGCATTACATATGCAAACGTAGTTATCAGGTCGACGTATGAAGATTCTTCTTCGA